>JASDQU010815348.1:39256-52000 GCA_032191745.1 Picea mariana
AATTGAAGATGTGTTGAGAATGTATGTGATGGATAAGCCATCTAAGTGGGAAGATTACTTACTCTTGGTTGAGTTTGCATATAATAATGGGTATCAAGTTTCATTGAGAATGAGCCCATTTGAAGTCTTGTATGGTAGGAAATGCAATAATCCAGCAAGTTGGGATAACCCAATAGATAGAGTGGTACTTGGGCCGAAGTTGCTCAAGGACATGGAAGACCAAGTAGTTAAGATCAAGAAGAATTTAAAAGAAACTCAAGATAGAAAGAAAGTTTATGCAGACAAGAACATGATAGCTAAATAATTTAAAGTAGGGGAGCACATACTTTTGAAAGTGAAGCCCAATAAAATCTATTTGAAATTGGGTAGTTGTACAAAGCTAGCAACCAGATTTTGTGGTCCATTTGAAATATTGGACAGAATAGGGCCAGTTGCATACATGCTTGCATTGCCTGCTTCCATGAATGTGCATAATGTATTTCATGTATCTTTACTAAATAAATATTTACATGATCCTAACCATGTTATTGATTGGCATCTGATTCAGGTAGAGATAGAGGGATATTTTCAGGTTCATCCAGTGCAGGTATTGGACAGAAAAGTCAAATTGCTCTGGAATCGAGTTATAGAGATGGTAAAAGTTCAATGGACCTGCTATGGTCCTGAAGATGCTACCTGGGAACATGAAGATGTTGTGTGGGCAGAGTACCCACATATTTTTGAATAAATTTGAGATTTTGATCTCTATTTTGTATATGCACTGAGGACAGTGCCCAAAATAAGGGGGATGGGATGTAACACCCCAAGTTTTGAACCCCCATTTTTTTTATAAATAATGTATTGTTACAATGATGAGAGGCTAGAGTGATAAAACAAGTATTAAAAGGCCGGTGTGCCCAAGACATGTAATGTTTTGATCATTATTAGTAATAAACACATCCTTGGTTGTTAGACAAACAAGGACTAGATTTATAGGGGGCTATGATTGGATTACGTGAGCTTCTTGGGGAAGGAAAAGAGGTTCTTGATTTCCCATGAGGCTACTTAAACCCACCTTTGGTCTAATGGGGGGGTTCGACTGCTGGCTTGTTCGTTGATTCCCTGTACATCCATTTGTTTTCCCTCACGCACTTTCATGCACGCACTTACCCATCCCTTGATCCATCCTCATTTGCATCTTGGCTTGGTAAGGGAGCCTAAATGTTGAATATTAGCCACGGTATAGTTGGTTGTAGTTATCACTAGTGTGACCTAGCTGTGACCTAAGGCCACATGTCTGAAATGCATGGGCCTATGACCAGTGTTACTCATAGCTGCAAGTCCTGAGAGTTCCAACATTGAGATTCTGGACCAGTTGTGTTGGAGCCCGAATAAGGAGAAGGACTGCCTGAGGGACTGCGTGGCAGAGAAGGTTGGAGGTTCATTCTCTCGGGTGGTGCAAGATGGGTAGAAGAGAGTTGGGTACTTGGATTGTTGTGAGATATGGGAAGCCTATGAGAGCTTGAGAGTTGACTGGTTTGGGAAACTTGTGAGTGTTGATTGGTTTGGGAAGCCAAGTACACTCTAGAACCATCCTCGTGGATTCATAGCCTTGGCTCGGGGGTGACACTGTTGTTGAGATTTGGAAAAGTGGTGTCTACGGTTGGGTGGAACGTCCTTGGTCTGCAATTTGCAGCTAGTTGGTGTCATCTTTCATAAAGACAAGTTCTCTCTATTATGGTATCATTTACATGTATTTGAATGTTATTTCCATTGTGTATTTAATTATTGTTTAATTGAATATTTAGACTATGCATGCTTGTTGTTCACTGTTGTGCATGTCGTTAAAGTATTTTATTTTATGCATCCTTAAATAATGAAAAGGTATCGGTAAGAGAAAGAATCCCAAGGGAAATCTTGAAGGTAGCATACCCCGACCTATGGGTGGTTGGGTATGTTACACTCCTTAAAATCCTTGAGAGATATTTCCTCCCCAAAATCCTTGAGAAATTTTTTCTCCCTAGATATCTTAGAGATCTCTTTTTTAGTGGATCTGATGAGAGATCCTCTCAATGGTGGTTAAGCCTCCAAATCCTATATAATGAGGGATTTCCATGGAGGAGGTGGGCATGGATAAGTTTAGAGATACCAAACTTATGATCTCATAAGGAAGGAAGCAAATTGGAGGTATCAAAGTTATGGTCTTGGGAGCTTTGTGCAAGGGATGGACGAGGAGGACTTGGAGAGTTTGTTGCGACTTCATCAATGGTTTGTAAGTATCTTTTTTAAGTTCCTATTAGGATATGCGCTTGGCCTATTTCCTTCAAGTTTGTGTACATTTTCATGGACTTGTCTCTTTGGATAAATCTAGCTTTCAACTAATCACGGTAGAATAGAAAGTATTATTTGTCTTCGTGGTTTATTGGATTGCAGGACTTGTTGAAAGGCTTGGAGACCAAGGCTCAACTTGGACTGAGCGAGGAAAAACTTCATGAAAAGGTACTCATACTCTCTTTCTCTTCTCTATTGAATATTGTAGCTATGTTTAAAGGAAAGTCAGTGTTCAAAGTTAGCACTTTTCTGTCTTGATCATAGGGGTCTAAGATCCAAGAGGGAATTCACCTGTCTACAGGGGAATTTTCCTACAACAATCATAAAAAGGAATTTACTTGCTTGGATGAGGAAGGGAACCTAAGGAGAGTGCAGGGAATTCCCAAGGAAGTTGTTGTCCGAGAAATTTCAGCAATACAACTGAATAAATGTTACATGAAAGGTTGTCAAATATTTGCAGCTCATATGGAAGAAGCACCTAAGGATAAGGTGCCAAATTTGGAGGATCATGCATTCCTGGAAGATTTTGAAGATGTGTTCAAGGAGGTACCAGGACTACCCCCAAAGAGAGATATTTACTTCTACATAAATTTGATACATGGGGCAGCTCCAGTATCAAAGACTCCTTATTGAATGAGTACACCAGAGTTGAAGGAATTGCAAATGCAGCTTGAAGAACTTCTAAAGAAGGGGTATATATGCCCAAGTGTGTCACCTTGGGGTGCCCCAGTCATGTTCGTGAAGAAGAAATATGGGACATTGAGATTGTTTATCAATTTTAGATAGTTGAATAAAGTAACTATAAAGAACAAGCATCCTCTACAAAGGATTGATGATCTCTTCGATCAATTCAAGGATGCAAGGATATTCTCAAAGATAGATCTCAGTTTAGGATACCATTGGGTACGGATTAAAGAGGAATGTATCAGCAAGACTTCCTTCAGGACAAGGTATGGTCATTATGAGTTCACAGTGGTGCCATTTGGGTTATCAAATGCACCAACTCTTTTCATGTGCCTAGTGAATGGTGTTTTCCGTGAATATTTAGACATGTTTTTAATTTTATTTTTATATGAAATCCTTGTATAATCCAAGTCAGAAGAAGAGCATGAGAATCATTTCAGGATGGTGTTGCAGTTGCTAAGAGAGCATCAGTTGTATGCCAAATTGAGAAAGTGCTCATTTTATCAAAATAGAATTCACTATTTGGGGCATATAATATGAAGATGGGATAGCAGTGGACCCTGAGAAGATTGAGGCCATTAAAGGGTGGACAACACCTAAGAATGTGATAGAATTCATATCCTTCATGGTTCTAGTTGGCTACTAGAAAAGGTTCATTGCAGGGTTTTCGAGAATAGCTCATCCCATCACTTCCTTGCAAAGGAAAGGGAAGAAGTTTCAATGGACAACAAACTATGAAATGAGCTTCCAACAATTGAAGAAATTATTAACTAGTGCTCCAATTTTAAGGATTGCAGATCCAAATGAAGATTTTGTGGTGTGCATAGACACGTGCAAATAAGGACTTGGTGGAGTCTTTAGTCAGAACAAATTTGTAATATGTTTTGAGTCCATAAAATTGAAAGATCATGAAAGGATCTATGCCACTCATGATTTGGAGTTAGCAGCCATAGTGCATGCTTTGAAGAAGTGGAGGCACTACCTCATGGGAAATAAGTTTGATTTGAGGACAGACCATAATGGTCTGAAGTATTTGTTTGATCAACCTACTTTGAATGTTAGGAAAATCATATGGTTAGAGTTTCTCAGTGAATATGACTTTGATATAAATCATATCAAGGGGAAATAGAACAAAGTGGTTGATTCACTCAACAGGAGAGTGCATGAACTACATGCTACATCCATTAACATGTATCAAACTGATGTTAAAGGCATAATTTTAGAGGCCGCAAAATCATATTTGCAATACATGTAATCGGTAAAAAAATTACAGCAAGATAAGACGCAGCAGAAAATTGAGGAATGTGAATTGGGAATGGATGGAATCCTGTTGTATAGAAATATAGTTTGTGTACCCAATTCTCTTGAATTGAAGAGTGTGATTTTAAAATAAATGCACAATTTACCTTATGCATGACACCTGGGATATCAGAAAACAATTTTAGCAGTCAAAAGCCAATATTATTGGCTAGGAATGAAGAGGGAAATTGTTGATTTTATGGCCAAATGCTTGGAATGACAAAAGGTAAAGGATGAACATAGACACTCAATAGGTTTGCTACAACCATAAACCATTCCTGAGTGGAAATGGGAATTTGTAACAATGGATTTTGTTAGCGTTGGAAGTCACTCCTAGATTGCTTGCAGGAGCAGAGCCCGACACCCATCAGTTTAATGTCATGGTTTGTTTATAAAGGGGTGATCAAATGGAGATAAAGACTTGAGGAGATATCACTCTAACTCAGGGATTGGGTCTGGTACATAAGTGACAAAAGAGGTCTTGATCTAACTTCAGCCAGCAGGTTGATTAAAAGGTGAATAGGTGAAAGACTTGGTGAGAAAGGTGAACAAACGACTCTGGGCAACAAGCTTACAGTGGTTTGTAGGGGAAAAAATCTAAACACAGGATCCTCCTGGTTCAGGGATTCAAGAAACTGAAAGGGGACTTGACTGGATCCTCTAATTCCAAGTCACTCAGCATTGGGAAAACACAAGAACTGATTAGAGACAGTGCAACTATTACAGTGATCCATGACAACATCATCCTATAATAGCTACAGCCCGACTGGATCTTCCAATTCCGAGTTTCTCTAACGCAGTGTAAACAAAGACATGAAAGAAACTGGCATTCATAAGGCAAGAAGTCTCAAAATTCCATACGTAACCAGAGTATCAGTGCTTCATTAAAGATTTACAACCAGGAGCTCTGCTCAACCATCGATGGATACCAAAATGGAAAAAAACACCTTCATATACTCAAAACAACAACAACAACAGAATCAAGATGCTGCATTAAAAGCTTTTCATCTGCATGGCTTCTGATAGTCAACACCTGTAATCTCTGAATGATCATGCAGCTTTGGTAGACGCAATAAGACTCTCTGACAGTTCTGTGGGCGAATCGACGTGCCTTTAATTTGTCGCCGGACTTTCCCATTATGGTGGAGCTGATGTCTAACCACCACAAACTACCTCAATAACTGCTTTATGGGGATTGAGGACGACTTGGCCAACTCAGCACTTCTGGGACATGGAAAGCCTCCTACACTGCCACCTGGATTAGCTCGAACTGCCTGATGAAAAGGTGTGCTGGCCAGCGTGAAGGTTAAGGCGCATAATAGGAGTGGTGGCACCAACATCATGAGGGTGTGGTATGAAGTGACGAGGCATGAGAGGGATGACAGAGGAAAACACATGGCAGAAGACAACAGGCGGAGGGGGGAGGGGACGAGATATGATGGGCTCGTTTTTAGCGAGAGTCTGACGTGGAAAAGAGTGGGACACATGGAAGTCAATGAGTGGATGATGATATGGGAGAGGGACCACGTGGACCAGGAGGGGGGGAGATGGACAGATGTCGGAGGATGAGGAAGGGGATAAAGGGCATGAGCCTCATCGCACAGCCAGGAAGAGAACAGATGGCACAGAAAATTACATGACGGGGAAGGGGGGGCCCATGCTGGATAAGAATAGGGCAGCTGAGAAGGATGGGATCTTCTGAGCACCATTGATCCAGGCGCATTGATCTCAGCCGTCGGGAAGATGTGTGCCTAATTCCGGACCCCCCCCCCCCTTCNTCTCAGTTGTCAAAGAGATACACCCTGGATTCCGGACACCCCCCCCCTCCGCTTAAAGGTAGAAAAGTGAGGGGGGTCCGGAATCGCCCATACGTCGTTGATCTGAGCGCTATGATCTTTGTCATCCAGATCCGCTTGTTGTTTTACCGTAGGTGTGCTTGCGTTCTGAACTTAGGACAAGTGGGTTTTTAACCCATCCTTTTGCATTCTAACCCCCTTACAAGAAATATCGCTAACATTTGGCTCCATGGAGGATAGAGTCATCCCTGTGATGCTCTAAGAACACTTTTGCAGATTCAGTGCCTAGCTTTTGGGCTATGGAGTTATTTATTAAACTGAAAACAAAATAAAAACAATATTTACAAGGCGAAAGAGCCAACTGCGGCTCACAAAAAGCATTTTTTTAAGAAATGCCCATTTACTGGGCCACTAAAAACTTCTTGGCCTTCCAGATCCTACAAACTGTAAGTGTTGTTTGGAAATGCTTCAAGGATCTTGAAAGGCCCAAACTAGAGGGCATCAAACTTACTATGCTTTCCCCTGTCCTGCCTGGGTGCATCCCATTTGAGCACCAGATCACCCTGCTCGAATTCTTTCTTCTTGCTCTTTCTGTCGAAATCCTGCTTGATCTTCTGCTGATGATCGTAGGCCCTGTTCATGACCTGCTCCCTGACCTGATGTACTTCCACCATCTGATGAATCCTTCTGACCATGTTGTTAGGCTCTCCTTCAAGGTCCTGGAGGAATTTCGCCACAGATAAGGCGAGCTGAGTAGGAAAAACGGCCTCTATTCCGTAAACAAGCTGGAAAGGTGAGATGCCAAGGGTATTCTTGGTTGTCACCTGATCGGCCCATAGATAAAATTTAAGCTTCGAATCCCAGGCCCTTTTATTGTCCTCCAGTAATTTCTTAATGAGCCTGATCAGGATTTTGTTGGAGGACTCTTCCAGTCCGTTCCCCTAAGGACAATAGGGAGTAGAATGAATCAGTGAAATCTCAAACTATTCACAGAACTTGATCAGAGGTTCAGACCTAAAGGGGGCAGCATTGTCAGTGATAATCCTGTTGGGGCAACCAAATCTGGCTACGATGTCTTCCAGGAAGCTGATAATTACTTTGTGAGAAGTTCTCCTTGTGGGGACAGCCTCTATCCATTTGGTGAAATAGTCTGTCGCAGTGAGGATCCATCTATGCTAGCTACTTGAGGGAGGATGAATTTCTCCAATGAAGTCCAATCCCCACTGCTGAAAGGGTGCTAAAACTACCACAGGTTTCAATGGCAGAGATTTGAGCTACTGCTTTCCTGAAAACTTCTGGCATTTGAGGCAAGATCTGCTTTCTCTGTAGACATTAGGGAATAAAGTGGGCCAGTAATACCTAGCTCAGAGAATCTTATGGGCTATGGTATTCCAGAAATGATGACCCCCACAAAGGCCACGGTGAAAATCAGAAATAACCTGCTGGGCTTCTTGTGGGTCCAAGCATCTTAAAAATACCCCTAGAGGGTCCTTCCAGTACAAGGCTTGGTCAATGAGGCAATATCTGACTTCCTTGAGCTTTAAATCTCTCACCTTGCTCTTTTTCATTCCATCAGGAGGCCTCAGCTCTTGCAGAAAATACAAGATATCCTTGTACCAGGCGCATACTGCTAGTGATGAGGCACTCTRGAAATGCACGTTGGATGACCCATCTTGCTCATTGATGAAATTAATTCCCAAGWCTCTGCAATTRGATTCAGCCAACAACTTGGCTAAACCTTGTCCCTTTATCAACTTGGTGGGCTTGATCTCCAGATCGAACTCTAGGATCTTGGCAATCCACTTACCTCTCCTTCTGTCTATGTCAGGCTATATAGGAATGTCCTCCACGGAAGCTGAAGGGACATATGCAGTGATTTTTGAATGAAAGACATAGACTCTGAAAGCTTTGAGGGCTTTCACCAAGGCAAAAGCCTGCTTCTCCATGATCTCGTACCAGAGTTCTGCATCTCTCAATGCCTTGCTAAAGAAGGCAATAGGTTTCTCTCGCCCTTCATCATTTTTCTGCAATAAGACTGCTGCTACTATATCACAAGAATCAAAAGAAAAGATCAGGAAATCTTTAGAATAGTTAGGACTGATTAGCACAGGTGCCTCAGTCAACGCCCTCTTTATTTGGACAAAATATTCACTGGGTTCAGCAGTCCATTTTACTTCATTTCCTTTCCTGAGCATGGCTGTGATGTGTTTTACCAACTCAGCAAAATTTGAGACAAATCTCCTTAGAAAATTTATCTTCCCCAAAAAGGCCTGAACTTCCTTCTTAGATCTGGGAAGTGACAGGGTATGAAGTGCTTCTACCCTGCTAGGGTCAATCCTTACTCCCTCTGCTGACACTATATGGCCTAATAGCTTCCCTTCCTTCATCAAACAAAGATTTATTGGGGTTCAGGAATAGGCCAAACCTCCGACATTTCAGGAAAACTTTCTTGAAGTGGCAGCAGTGCTCTTTGTCCATCCTGGAGAAGACCGTGATGTCATCCAGATAAATTACCACAAACTGGTCCTTTTCCCCGATGAAGGCTATATCCATGGCCCACTGAAATTTTGCTCCTGCATTCATCAACCCGAAAGGCATCTTGGCATACATGAATGTCCCCCAAGGAGTCGTAAAGGTCATTTTTTCTCTGTCCTCAAGCATGAATGATATCTAATTGTAGCCAGAGAAGCCATCAATCATGGATATTCTAGTTGCGCCAGTAACCTTCTGCAATATGTGTTCCATGTTGGGCAGGGGATAATTGTCTTTCCTTGAGCTTTTGTTCAGGTTCATGAAATCAACACAGAGTCTAATTTCTCCACTCTTATTTCTTACTAGAACCAAATTGGCCACCCAATTGGAATATCTCAAGGGGACAATGATTTGGGCATCTAGCGGCTTCTTTACTTCTTTCTCCATGACAGGTAGCAGCATAGGATTTATCTACCTCAGCTTCTTCTTGAATGGCTTAGCCTCTTCTTTCAATGGGATCTTGTGCTCAATGATTGATGTGTCATACGTTTTGAGATCTTCGTAGGTCCATGCAAACACATCAGCAAACTCCTTCAGCAACTTAGTATATTCATCCCTCTGCTCCTCAGTCAAACTCCTTGACAACTTGACAAACTTAGGCTCCTCTTGTGTGCCGATGTTGCACTCAGCTGTGTCAGCATCATCACCTAAAACTCTGCCCTTTAATGCCACATCATTCCCATCGAACAATCTCTCTAATGGGACCATTCCTCTCGGAATCTGATTGCTAGGCAACTGAATAATGTCATGTTTTGCTATTTTACTCAGCAACTCACCCCCATCCAACCTTTCTTCAGAGGCAGAATCTTGATCGATATTCAGCTCTGAAAACTCCTCGATCGTCTCCAAGAATTTCTTGATCTCAAGATCGTCCTCAAACACCTTCCAATGCTTAACATTGTCAGGTATGGAGGGCCTATATTTTACTTCTACATCATACCTCAGTTTGGGTGGCAAGGGTACTTTGAAAAGGATTGCAGATGTGGCCAAGGAATCTGCCACTGGGTTTTCTTCTCTTGGGATGAAAGAGATGTTAAATGCTGAGAAGAAACTGTCAATTAGGTCCCATACCTCATTTCTGTAATTCTGGAGCCGAGGATGCTTAGCCTGATAAGTGCCTCTGATCTGCTGGACTATCAACTTGGCATCTCCAAACATTGCTATCTCTTGAATTCCCATTTCCCTTGCGGCTCTTAATCCTAGGATAAGGGCTTCATATTCTGCCACATTATTGGTGGTTTCAAACTCTAGCTTTTATGACAGGGATATGGTCTCCTGAGTAGGTGACACAAAAACCACTCTAGCTCCAGCGCCTTCTCGAGAACAGGCTCCGTTGAAAAACATTTTCCAAATTGGGGTGATGTAGGGAGGAAATTCAGGAGGAACGGTGGGATTCTTTCTGAGTTTCAGAGGAGGCTCAAGGGCATGAGTGAGCTGCAGTAAATTGGAGCCTAAGTCAGTGTCCAAGGCAAAAATGGGATGATTAGTGGGATTAGCTTCGTCACTGATTATATAGGCCAATTGGGCTTCCCTGTATAGTCTTCTATGCTCTCCTCCAAACATTGGGATAGTAGCATATGTAAGGTCCATTTGCAAGGTTCCCCCTAGTCTTTTTATCCAAGATCTCGATAATAGCATACCGAACTTGGGGGGGACATCAGCTACTACAATATCCATGACCACACTTTTCATGGGCAGTTGAAACAGGGTCACAACCAGGTCTTTAATAACTCCAAGACACTGGACTCTCCTGGAGTCAAAAGAATAGAGGTCATGGTAGGATCAAGTGACTTCTAGTCCTAACTCTTCCATGACAGTTTTGGGCATGAGGTTGTGAGAGGCCCCTGAATCCATAAGGCAATTATGCAGCACTTTATCATGTATGTTCAGGGAGGTGTAGAAGGGAGGGGATGAATCATCTATGTTTTCTACCATGGGACCTAAGACAATTGCTGGCCTTTCATCTTGGAGGTTTATGGAGTCTATGGGAGGGCATGAGGCTTCATATTTCAAAAGATCAGAGAAGCGTTTTTTAAATTCTTCGTGTTTAATCAGCTTGGTGACGGGCACAGGGATTCTGATCTTTTGAATCTCATGTTTGAAATTAAAAGAAGATGTGAGCTTTGGAATTTCTCTTATTTCAGGAATATGATTGTGGACAAGGGGAGAGAGGGGTTGAGCCTTCTTACCTCTGTGAGCGTCTGCTACCTCATTAGCAGGTTTCTCTGTTCTAGTGGACTGCTCAGGAATATTAGGTGCTGCTGTCTTTCTGTCGGACCTCAGGTTATACCTGCCTTGACCGCCACTAGCCTTGTCTTCTTTGCTCAATTCATTCAGCTGAATATTCATGAAAGACTCCTCATAAGCTACTTGAGTGAGATGAGGAAAAGGAGGAGTGTCTTCTAAGCAGTGGATTTCAGGGTCAAGCTCATTTGTTTCTCCTTCTTCCTCATCAGCCACCAAATTGTTCTGGAAAGGGGCTTGAATTCTTTGGTCTTATCTATCTCTTCCTCTCTCTCTGTGCATAGTCGGGGGAGCAATATTATTTGGCCTTCTGAAACCCCCTTTGTTTTCGGTGTTCTAAGGGGCCATGTACATTTGCTTCCTTTCCACCTTCAATCTTTCCATCTCTTCATACAGGAACTTCATCATCTTGGTCATTTCATCCACTTGAGTGTGAGGCAACGATGGGCCAGAAGTTGAGGCTTCGGATTTTCCCTTTCTTCTGTCTGCGTTTTCTTTGTCTCTCAGTCTGTCAGCTGCTAGTATGTTGGATTCCAATTCTATGGCTGCATCTTGCATCTGAGCTAAGGAGGTGTATCTTCTTTCTCCAATAAAAGGAAGAAATCAGGGTCAAATGCACCAACATAGGAAATTTGGGAAGAGGATTCTGAAGGCTTTATCTCTGTAGGAATATTATTATACATATTATTTAACCTCTTGGAGAAGTCAGAGATAGACTCTCCTTCCATTTTCTTCAGAGACCCAAACTCCGTCACGTAATACATGAAATCTTTTCTATCTCCCCACTGCCTCAGGAAAACACTATCCAGGGCTTCAATTCCAGCAATAGATCAGGGGGCCAATCCTCTAAACCATTTCCTCACCTCGCCATCCAGGATATAGACAAAAAATCTCATCCAGACATCTTCATTTTCAATGTTTAGGTTGTCTGCATAACTGTAGAAAGCAACCAAGTGATCTTCTGTAGTTATGTCCCCTTCTCCAGTGAACTTGGACATGTATTTCAAGTAATCTCCAGTAGGGAGAGGATTCATAGGATGGGGTAAGATTAAAGGAGCATATCTAGCAGTGACTATGGAATCCATTCTATTCAGAGGAGGATTAGCACCAGCCATAGGAACAACAGGTGTGGGAGGACTAGAGGGTGGTGAGATTTGAAACGGAGAGACAGGAGTTGAGCTTACAAAGTGGAAGGGGGAATGCGGTGAATTCGGAGAACGGGCTGTTATACTCGGAGGCATAGAAATCTCTCTTCCTCCAGCAACAATAACAACAGGAGGAGGTGTGGTGAAACCCTGAGAAGGAGAAAATTCAGAGGTACTAGGTTTGAAACAGGGTACCACCTCTGGTGAGAAAGGAGTGACAAGGACTTCTCCTACTAATCCCAGGCCAAAAGGAGAAAAACCAGTAGGAACACTCCCAAAATTTAGACTACGGGAAACAACGACGGGAGGTAATCTAACAAGATGAAACGAAGGGGGAGGGGTTTCTACTGAAACATGCAAATCATCAAAAATACCTGTTTTAGCCGTAGAAGCATCGTCTCCCGAGGATTTACCCTTTCTGATAACCTTCTCTGGGTCTGCTTCAGATGGTGCTAATGCCAACTGTGGATTAGACCTCGTGTGTCTGCCTCTCGAAGCCACGACTGAAAAGAGTAGGTTCTTCCCAACGGAGTCGTCTCAATGGAGTCGCCGGGTTCACAGTAGAAATATTCAAGTTCTGATATCTGATGCACCTTCAGAATCATCTAATCATTGTCATTCAATCCTGGGGAAAATATTCAACTTCATCCCCGGTAACGGCGCCAGAAATGTTAGCGTCGGAAGTCACTCCTGGATTGCTTGCAGGAGCAGAGCCTGACACCCATCAGTTTAAT
>JASDQU010815349.1:0-21207 GCA_032191745.1 Picea mariana
TGCCTCAACAACTTCTACCTAACCTTAGTTGGAAGTTGTTCTTCTTTCCTTCTCTGTTACAACTTCCTCTGTTGTGATGGGTTCTACCACAAATCGTATTTCTCCTATTGCTACCTACTAAAAATTCTCTGCATAGAATTAATTGTAAAACATAAAGACCATGTTTACTTACTTGATCTCATCTAGATCTACATTTTCAATCTACATCTTCAAAAGTTCCTTCTCTATTCATCTAATTCATTTCTTCAGCATGCAAGATCAACCTCGCTCTAATACCAATTGATGGGGGAACCACCCCCTTTATCCTGCAAAAAATCTTAGAATGGATGATCACTTCATTTAACACCAAGCACCTAAGATTTATAACTCCAAGCTAGGCTTAACCTTATACTAAAAATGATTCCCACATAAATTCAACTCTAAACCCCTTAAGCCCCTCTCTAAAAAATTTCTTAAACCAACTTAAATTTCTGTCACTCAATAGTTTCGTTAACTAAGATTATCGTCACTTCATATTTTTGTCAACTGGGTTTAATCCTCTATGGTTAATACTACTCTAACCGTCCACTGGAACTAGCAAACAACCAAGCCATTGTGACTATCGGGCCCTCAGAATACAAAAAATGCACTCTTCATAATTTTTCTCTGGTCTGATTTAACCGACCAACTGGGAATCGGGGACACTCCTCCAAAATATGCCACTAAACCATGAGTCTAGTTCGGTTACACCGACCACTGGACACTGGGAGTATAACGCCACTGAAGCACTTTAACAATGCATATTTTCGAGAACTTTAAGACCGGCTTGGTTACTCGTTCTCAATTGTTGATCTCTTCAATGATCAATGATCAATGACCAGGATTCAACCAAGTCGCCAAGTCCAAGATTCTAATTAGGATTTGACTTACAGGCTCTATTTTTTTTCCATGTAGTTCAATCAACACCATTGATTCTTTACCAAAATTTCACCATGTCTTTGTCAACCTTTGTTTCATGAAGTTTATAGGAACTTCACCTTCTTTTCCATGATATCACTCTCCCAATGAGATTAATTTGGCCACCCTCTTACACAGAGGCTAAATCATTCGACTCCTCTTTGCACAATGACTTCACCTCTTCAATGTAACACTCATAGGTATGCTTATTATCACACAGACACACAGATCCTGAATTCACTAGGGTTCGACTATATTACATATTTGCCTTATCCTTTCACTGATTTCAATCACAAATCATTAAAATACTCTTCCACATATTACACACAGTAACAGATAATATAGAAAGGCAATGTGACACACAATGGAGGTATCAACCCAATCTTTCATTAAAAAAACTCTTTACATGATTCATGTAAAACTCAGAAACACTTATCTATCTTTCTCTTGGCCCGATTACAAAATTCGGGTACTTTTATCGCCCTGTCCACTCTTGTATAATCTATGCCTGAAGGATTACATAAATACCTGGAAGGCAAAATCTCTAGATCTCAAACAAACTCCTCAAATCTATAACTAATTATAGAAAATAGAACCCTTGTCCACTTTTCGGTTCCCTGCTTCGTAGGCTCGTACAAAGAATGGATAAGATATAACTATCTCCATATTTAACTAACATATTTACTCAAATTGGGGCATTTTAACTAAACCAATCGTATCTACATAGTTACGAGGATCTCGTCCTCTTACAAGACTTAGGCCTTCAAGAGGCTTGAATTACAAATTAAACAAATACTCTTTATGTGGACTAATATAGAACCTCCTAGAATCTATTTAAAATAAAAATTTTAATTAAGGGAACCCATTACCTTGGGGAAAATTTCAAGACCCCCTAAGGCCTGATTAACAATGTTGATTTTGATGGGAATATGCTCATGCATTAGAAGGCACCTTCTTTATATGGGTCGACTCTACAACATTGCTTCATTGTAGAAGGAAATTTGTCAGGGTTGAAATCACATGACCATTTGAACCTTCTAAGGGTATGTATGTTGAATACATGATTATTCTTCTATATCGATGTCGGTAAAAATATGCTATGCACTCACAATTTTATGGAAATTAATGATGTGTATGTCTATTTCGTAGTGTCATTATCCTTTTATCATGCGTGGTTGTGTGAACCATGACTTCCCCCARGACCTGTGATGTTCCATATCAAAAATATCTGCATTTGTACATTGGATCACATCAAGGGAGATTCATATGGCTAGCATTCCATGGTGGTGTCAAGAGATAGTTGAGAYTGTTTTTATGTTTGAGAAGGAACTTCCCACAATTTTTATGGACTTGCAAGTCCATCTTATAATTCACCYATYTGATGAGGTTGAATTAGTTGGGGTGCTCCCTTGTCATTGGATGTTCTTCTTAGAGAGGTACATGAAAAAATTGAAGGGGCTTGTTCGACAAAGGGAAAAACTGGAGGGCTCTATCGCGGAGGGGTACATAGTATACGARTCRTTTATATTATGCCAGTGAGTACATCAAGAAAATTGACAACACAATAGGGGCAGTCATTTGGGATGATSRTCAAGATGARGATAAAAATGAAGGGGAGCTACTCCAAACRAATGGAAAAGGGCGCTTCATAAACAATAAGYTAGTTATATTTTGTCAATTTAGTACAAAGAAATTGTTTACATTGAAGTTGATAATATATATTTCATCACGTGTTATTTGTTTTGAATTCTTGTATACATCAGTGAATTTATAAATTGATGACATCAATAAATTTGTTCTTTAAGTTGATAATATATATTTGATCTCATGTTATTCATTTTGAATTTTTGTATACATCAAGGAACTTAGAAATTGTTTGCATCAATAATTGTTTTCTTTAAAACGTGGAGGCAACATGACCATGGGTCATGTTGTATGAAGAGAAAATAAGGAAATGGGGCAATGACAAGAAAACATTCAGACAGTTGATTGGTAGAAGCATGCCTTATCATGATTATTTGAAAGAAAATATGCCAAAAATATGTCTCAACAGTTGAGTGGTTGACCAGATACAAGAGAAAAATGCAGTGTCTAGTCGTAACCTACATGGAGAAGATCTAGATGCACTAAACATAGGGATCGGGTGAAAAAACTCTATAATAACCCCTCTGAGTACCACATTCTATTTATAATATTGCATATTTGAATTGTAACATGTATTATGTTTTTATAATATGCTTTGGTTATTAGACATATGACATCATCCTTTGTTCACATRTTTACAGTTGCATTTGTTCCCATCTATGTGGGCATATGGACATCATTTTCACACTGAGGATGTTGATGATGGAGAYATCACACAAGATTKTGGAGTGGAGGTTGAGTTCAACCAATCTAGTCRTGCTAGCCACTGTGATCAAAACCTAATAGAGGGGAAGTTAGGTTACATTGGAAAGATACAAGAGATCATGCAAGTGGACTTCTCATCATTTCAATGTGTTATTTTTTTATTGAAAGTGGTGGGATACCTTCAACCAGAGAAATTTAAAGAAAGATCATGATAGTGGGATAATATGTATTAAATCTAAAAAAATGTGGGTTGAAAGTAAGGATCCTTATGTTTTCCCAAAACATTGCAACCAAGTGTTTTTTAACCCAGATGTGTTGGATGGAGATTGGTGGTTTGTACTTAGACATGACTCGAGATCTAAACATATTTTTTAGAACAAAAATGTTACAATGCCAAGCGCGGAAAATAATCAGGGTGATGGAAATGAACACTGATTTGTAAATTATTTGTTTGGACATTTATATTGTGGAAGTGTCATTTTATTATGAGTATGTATAATGGACAATTATTATTTTTTTTCTTCATTTTATAATTATCTTGGATATGAAAAGTTAACAACCATTTACAACCACCATATTGAAAATACATTAAATAGTACAAGCATAAGATGTGGTTTTGATATATATTTATTGTCATATTATTGTTTATTATAGCAAATTTATGTTGTATTGTATTAAAATAGGTTTATGTTAACATTTTAATTACTAAGCATTAATTGAGATATCACAAAGTTGGTGACATTAATAAATATTAATTTAAAATTATATTTTATTTAAAAAAAATGAAGATATTAAAAAATATCCAAACTTCAAAAAAAAAATGTTTGAAAAAATCAACATTAAAATAAATATATAGTTACTTTGATGGAACTTCTTAGGACAATTCCAACAAAATAACTTCATGTAACATCTATGAGTTTTGGAATCACACTTGTGGTGTTGGGCCGCATTACCAACTTTAATGACATTCCCCACCTTAACTAGTGCAACTATCATGGGCTTCACCTATTCCACTTCATCCTTTAGTTTATAATCATATAAATTTATATTAATAATTATTTTTACATTCTCCTTGAAATAAGTGTCAATATAGGAAGGACATGGAAATTCTAAAAGAATTTTTTTCTAGACCCTGGTCAGAATTAAGAAATTTTTTAATGATCCATACTTATCTAAAAGTATAGAAACCTTTTCAATTTTACTAATTCTTAAAATACTAATTATAAAATGTTGGGTGATATTATTTTTTAATAGAAGATTCATAAAGTTTATATTAGAGTAAAAAATTGTGAAACCATTTCATAAAAAGTGTATAGATCAAAATGTATTATTATTCTCTATATTTAATATTTTAAATTTGATTGAATAAATTTTATATATTATAATAGTTGGATAATATAAATTAATAAAATCTTTGAAAAAAATAAATATTAATAAAAAGTGATAATTGTGATTTTAGTAAACAAATATATTATAACTTTTTCTTGTAATCTTTGAATAATAAGAATTTAAAAATAACATTATTATTACATCATCATCATTATTATTAGAGAATAATTATGTTATCATGTTATTATTATAATATATGAAAAAGATATCCCCGGATGGGGTGTCACATGGACAACATGCAAGTCGTCGCCACCCTCCTCCTTCAATTCCTCCCGATGTCATTCTTAATTGTTTAAATCGATGGTTGGAGGTTTGTTCTGTAGGCGACAATTAATATACCGGTTTGAAATTGTGTTGGTTGCCATTAGTTCAGTTACTTGGATGCAGGTTCTCATTAATTATTGTTCCACGATATTTACAATGCAAGGAATGAGCTCAATTGTGATGTCTCTTCTTAGTGATAGCTCCACTACTCCCACGCTGGCTATGTCCAAGTTTGCTCAGACTCTCACAAAACCACTCCAGACCTCCATCTCTGTAGTCTCCTCTACACCTTTGTTGGCTCTCCTCCATATCTTCATTATCATCATGCCCAGAGAGTGAGGAAATCCAAAGTGAGGCCCGACCTACTATGACTTCATATCCAAAAGAACTAACCCTGCCCCTTTGCTTACTATGTCTCAACCCCCAGCTTTGCATGATGTTGTGTCTCCCTCCACAACTCAAAATTGGGTTTCATATGACAATGGCCCTGTCAGTGGGGGAGGAAATCCCTTCAACCCAACTCCCATCAATGGATGTTCCTACGAAGGTTTTTCCAATGCAAACACAAAACCCCTTTGTCTCCCCTACCCTACAGCAGGGGGAATACAACAGATTCCCTTTTCTGGAAGCAATACCTTGGGTTACAATGGAAGAAGGGACCCCGGAAAATATGGACATGAACATAGTGGCTTCACAGTTTGAGGACACAGAGCCTGAGAAGCCCCTGCAACAAAGTTTCTCTGCAAAGCATTTGAATCTCATTTTTGAAATTGGAAGGGACGTCGCAGACTAGCTACATCGCAAGGAAACTCTTCACTGCCAACTGGACATGTTCTTTGATTCACTCTCAAACAATCATGGAAAAAGCAATGCCCCATGTAAGGCCTTTCATACAAATCCTCAAAATAAATAAATAAATAAAATCTATTCATTTTCTTACAAAATAAATTCAATTTAGTTCAAGGTTTTCCTTTCATGATTTTCTTTACATCAGCATAATTATAAACAATAGCTTAATAATCAACAGCATCATAATAACAACATAAAATACAAAAAATATGTACCTCTACATGTAGATTAGTTGATTTAGTCCCTGGTTCTCTTGTTCTTGAGCTTTCCCAAACTACGCAACTGAATATTAACCTGTCATCCAACTAGGAACAACCTCTTTGACTCCCTAGCTCTAGGAATCCTTGTGGTTTCTTGGCCCCCGAGCCCAAAACTCCCAGCAACAACAGTGCCCTGTGAGAGTTTCCTAAATGCTCTGTTCTCCCAATTTTCCTCCTCCTCCTTCACCTCTTGCATAAAAAATCCAATGCAAAATGAGACGCCTCTCCAAGTCCTTCCCTCTCTTCCTTATCCTCCTCTCTCAAATCCCCCTCATTAATTTCCCAACAACCTTATTCCTCCATTAATTCCCCAACATCCACATCCCCCCATTTATTACTTCATCCACCTTTTAATAATAAAATAATAAAAGTCTCATTTAATATATTTTATTAATTAATTAAATTTAAATTAAAAACTATGATAAAAATTAATCAATTTGGGTCGTTACACCCCACATGTTTCCAACCTTACACTTTCTCTCCAATTCCACCCATCTCTTCATCGGTTGATGGGGATCCAGGTGCTTCTGGTGTCTGATAGTTTTATGTTTATATTTTTGCTAATGTTAGGACAGTATAGTCTCAAGCTATGGCCTCCTTGTTTATCAGTGCTTTTGTTTAACTTTGATATGGTGAAAACTCAGGTCATGGACCTGTTTTTAGAGCCTGGGTCTAGTTCTGGTTTCCATTTTTGGCATAACATACCACAGGCTCTCCCATATGTATATGTTTTTCTGAATATCTGAGGTAATACAATATTTACTTACTATATATATATATATATATATATATATATATATATATATATATATATATGACAAAAATATTCAAATCACAATCATTTCACTCATCATATTTAAGTATTTTTGTTTCTAAACACATTTAATCAACCTATTGTATCTTGTTGGACAACAAAAAATTCACCTTGAAGAATAGTTCAACATTATATGGCATTAATGGTTATAAATTTTTGCAATCACAATCCAAATTAAACGATTTCATACAAGTAAATCTAAACATTATATGTCAACTGTAAATTTAAATGAGTGATACATATCAAATTTCACTTAAAAACAAAGTAATCATTAACAATGTTCGTCATTAGCATACTCATAMTACATTTTATAAATCAAACAACAACAACCACAACATTATATGAAAAACATAATATACATGAGCRATATACATATGAATATACATGTCAAACATACATCTCAACAAAATCTTCAATAAACATGTCATATATAGATTTCAAGTCAAATATAAAACAATGAATATACATATCAATCAATACCATGACTAGTTAGGTCCACCACCARAGCCAGGTGCATCAATGTCTCTGCTACCAGAGGTAGAGCCTTTATCAAGAACAACTATGTCAGAAATAAATGTCAACAAAAGTGCTCTATCCAATGTCTCTCTATCAATATCATCATGATGTGTAGCAGTACCCAATGTGAACATGGTGTCCAAAGTATCAAAATCTTKTGACACATGTGGAGGAAGAGGAGGAGGAGGAGGAGGGGGATCAGTGGATGATGACASATGTGGACTAGGAAAAAKACAAGGATTGGTGGATGGTGACACAAGTGGAGGAGGAGGTGGAGGATCAGTGGAATATGGTGACACATGTGGAGGAGAAGCAGGAGGAGGAGGATCAGACGTGGATGTAGGTTCATACACATGTGGAGGGGAAGCAAGAGGAGGAGGATCAGATGTGGATGCAGGCTTAGAAACATGTAGAGGGGAAGCAAGAAGATCAGTAGATGGTGCAACTAACTCATGTAGAGGAGAATCAAGAGGAGGAGGAGGAGGAGGACCATGCGGTGGAGTAGAGGATGTGGATGGATCTACTAATGAGCTAGATGTAGTGGGATAATGAGAATCACCCCTCAACGTCTCGATGAGGTTGACAACACCAAAAATATGAAACATCAACAATGACATTCGATGAGGCAAACTCTTCCATTTCGTAGAGATATCATGTACCTATAATATGTCTCTAACGAGTGAGGGTACTACTCTGTGACTAGTCATGATACCACATAGTTGATCCACCACCTCTATATAAACTGTCTAATCAGGCCTACGTGGCATGTGGGGTCTCTATACTGGAGGTTGGTCCTTTGCCTCCTCCATCACCTTATCCTCATGTTCGGGAGGCTCATCCCTAACATATGTGCAAATATTTGCAAAACAATAGATAATAATAATAAGATAATTGAAACAAAAAGTTACAATAAATTACATGTGCATTAAATAAGACATAAAGATATGCAACTAGATTTATCAAAACATAATGATAATATTACCTCTCTCATTTGTTGTAAATCGAATGTTTGGACATCATTTCCAATCCATCCTCGCGTACAAGTACTCTGCAATATTGAGGACAAGATTGTCCTCACTAGCTAATAAATCACATACATCCCTACCAACTAGAGAAATAGAAAACTTGAATTGGCCCCTCTTGGGCATCAACTACTCCCACATGCGCATATGTGCATCAAACATAGGCCTGGAAGGAAAGTGGGGTACTACTGGCTAAGTGGCATGAACCCTCTCAAAAAATAGTGTAAATAACTCTAATTTGAATGGGAAGAATCTCATCCCATGTAAAACAACGTGACAATGATCTAATGCATGACTAAGACTATAGCAAAGCGTGGCGTGCATAGAACCTCCTGGAGTTGGTTCACAATGATGTATGTTGCATCAATCTACCTTCCCTGGCAGGTGCAAGGTATATCTTGACTTTCATTGATGATCTCTTTTGTTTCACTTGGGTTTATTTTCTGAATAATAAGCATCTTGACTTTGAAAAGTTCAAAGAATTTTGAGCCTTTACTGAAAAGCAATGTGGCCAGCCCATCAAGTGCTTGAGATCAGATAATGGTGGTAAGTATGTCAATCGACCTTTTGAAGAATACCTGGTTTGATCTGATATTGACTGGCAAGGTCGGTTCCTCACACACCTCAGTAGAATGGCGTTGCAGAATGCAAGAATCTGACGTTAGTCAAAATGGCTAGATGTCTTTTGCAGGCCAAAGATATGCCTCCTCGCTTCTAGGATGAAGTTGTATATTGTGCAAATTATCTACTCAATCGTATCTCGAGTTGAGTTGTTCCTTCTGTGACTCCAGTCAAATGATGGTTGGAAAGAATCCTTCAGCCCACCACCTTCGTGTGTTTGGATGTGTTTCTTGGGCTCATATTTTCAATGATTGCATAAAGAAGTTGGATGCAAAGAGTCGTGCTTGCATCATTATGGGCTACTATGAAGACTCTAAATCCTATCGATTGTTTGATCCTGTCAAAGGACAAATCATTATCAGATGAAATATATGGTTTGATGAGAAGTCTTTGGCATCAAGTTGTTGAATGCCTCCTCTAGATTGCTACAGGATGATCACTTTGATGTTGTGTCTGACTCTAGTTCTCTTGTTCTATTATTCAATTCTCGACTGGATAGTCGAACTCTGTTCATGTTTCGCCTAGATCACCGACCAATCTAAGTCGATCAATCTGTCGATATTTGTTTTGACTAGCCTGCCATCTTCATTGACTGAAATTGTTCTGATTTCTGATCGACCTTCTATAGTGAACAACAGTTCACATGTTTCTTATCTACCCAGATGAGTTGTCGAGATAATTGACTCCGTTGGACTTGATGTTGATGATATTCCCTCTGGTTGACAAACTTGAAGTCAAAAGCAACATGTCATCGTTGCATTATTTACTTGTGTACTTGAAACTTCTAATCTTGTTGCCTACTCTAATGCTCAAGGATGACTTGAATCTTTAGTTGTTGAAGGTGATTTGGTTATGTAACAAAAGATAGTTGTTTGTCTCCCAATGTGCTACATATTGTTGCATGTGCTCGCAAGTAGTTATTGTAATGGTCTAGGTGGAGGTTGGCATTCTTCAATGGAAGAGTGGTTGATAAGACATGGCCCTTCAACAAAGGAACTATCAACAAGTGATCCATCAACAAGGTTGTCATTGCCAAGGACGGTGTCTCCAAGCAAGTCATCGACAAGAGGGTGATCAACAATGAGGTCCTCGACAAGGGGGTCATTGACAAGATGTACATCGATAAGGAGGTCATCTACAAGGGACCAATCATCAAGGGGGATATCGACAAGGGAGGCATCGCTAAGGAGAATGTCAACAAGGAGTTTCTCAACAAGTGGGTCATCAACAAAGAGGTCATCAATAGGGGGGTTGTGAACAAGAGGGTTGTTGATAAAGGAACATTTGCCAACACAAACATCATCAACAAGGGGGTTGTTGACAAGAGGGTTGTCGAGAAGAGTACCATTTCCAAAGGGGACATCGACAAGGAGAAGCCCAGGGAAAAGCCATTGAAATTGTTTTCAACAAGGATGTGCCTAGAACAATTACAATCATACCAAACATCATTTATGTTTTGCCCAAATTAAAACTTTAGCCAAAACTTAACACTAATCCATGATGCTTATTAGAGATGTTGTAGAGATTAAAAAGAACCCCGACAACATTAAGCATGCAAATCACTAAAAATTTAGTGAATCGTAACACCCTATCATTAACTACCTATAAAATTGTTAAAAATAACCCTAATTATTTTTTATTTTTAACTTCACCCCCTACCTTTTGCTTACCCTTTGTGTTTTCCTTCTCCTAGCTTGAGGCACTCTATAACATTTACATTCCCCCATTTTAGTTCCTCACATTTCTATCTTATTTGGGTTTATTTTGTTACCTCTCTCTATATATTCTTCTAACCCTTTGATTACTGTTCTATTTTCCTTCATTTCCATCTTTTCTTTATTTATTTTTTTGAATTCTTTGTTAACTTTCATAATAATCTTTTCTTACCATAATTTAACCCTCCTCATCCCTCTTCTTATCACCCTTTCCTTTAGACTTTATTCAATTTTTTTTTTTTTAAATTCCTCACACTTTGCCTTCACTTCTCCCAAATGTATCCATCGATTCCCTTTCTAGTACTTTTTATCTTATCTAATGATTAACTTCTTGTTACTTCTCCACATTTTATTACACTTTAATATAACTCTCAACTTTTTCCATCCTCTCTCACAATAGATATCATATTCTTATTCACTTATCATTTTTACTAATCCATATTTTAACCTATTTATATATTAAAATTCATTTCATTATTAAAAATCAACTCAAATATTCTATTAAAAAAGCAATATGTCAAGCTACCAAAGAATCCAGTCAATAACTTTCATACTTACTCCTTGTTAAGATCCAAGATCCTTCACTTTCGTGCTTTTATGAACATGAAAAAGTCTGTTCTGTGTCCTTTTCACACGCTTTTTGTAGTCCAGGTTAAATGAAAGTCTGTTCTATGTCCTTTTACATGCCTTTTTCTAAGTCCAACTTAAATTAATTAAGTTTGTCTTATTAGTAGAAACTCAAGTAAATTATGGCTCTTTTCTATGGACATGATGACTCATAAGCCTGTCTTTCCATTGTACATTATAATTCTACATAGATTTTGAGTAGATAAAAGAATTCAAATTTGCCTTTCCTGTTAAAATAAATATCTGCAATTGCTTATGAAAAAGTCTAATTACAATTAATATATCATTGTCACAAAAAAACATGAAAAATGGTTTTATCAAATCAAATAAACTTCATTTACACAAAATAATATATTATTGTCATAAAAAAGCCATTAAAAATAGTTTGAATTTTTCATGAACTAATATATCATTATAAAAAAAAGTCATGAAAAATGGTTTTATAAAATCAAATAAACTTCATTTACACACAACACTGTACAAATCTCACTAAATAAATTACAAAGGGTAGACATTGTTAATAATATTGGGACAATCCTCAAATTACAGAGGGTTAACATTGCTCATAAGGTAAACATTGTTAATAATACTGGGACATTCCTTCATTCATGTTTGTTTCAATCTAATCCAATCGAACAATCAGTTAAAAAGTCAAAAACAATCATAAACAATGTAATAATATATAATGCATGAAAAATCAGTCATAAATTTTACAAATATTACTGTTAAATTTTCAAATCTCAAATCTTTTGATATAATTTGAATTTTGTTTAAATTTTGTTTAGCATACATTCTTTCACTGATAATATACAAAATGAAATATATATTTTACCATGTTTACCTTCTCTATAGATGAGATATATACTCCCTCATAATACATATAACTCATCCCATAATATATATTTTATTGTTGTATCTTTTATATCAATTATTGAAAAAATGCATGATCATGATGTCTAACAAGTAGAGCAATGAACAGATGTCAAACTGAGGCAATGATGTCAACTAATTTTTTGATATAATTTGAATTTTGTTTACCATACATTTTTCATTGATTAATATATAAAATGAAATCTATATTTTATCATGTTTACCTTCTCTATATGAGATATATACTCCCTCATAATACATATATCTCATCCCATGATATATATTTCACTGTTGTATCTGTCTCCTCTTATATATCAATTATTGAAAAAATGCATGATAATGATGTTTAACAAGTAGAGCAATGAACAGATGTCAAACTGAGGCAATGATGTCAACTACTCTGAGGCAATTTGAATCGTTTCATGACAGAAAACCCACCATCAACAACCAGGTTGTGCCCTGTGATATATCTGCCATCCTCTGAAGCCAGGTAGAGGGCAGCCATGGCTATGTCTTTAACTTCGCAGCGAACTCCTTTCAGTTCGTTTGAGTAATCGAGGAACATGGCGATGTCTTCTGAGCGGGATTCAGGAAACAGCTGCTCAAGCCCCTCCGTTGCAAAGGGAGTTGCGATGGCATAAGGCGAGATGCAATTAACGCGGATTCCATGCTTGCAGAGCTCACCGGCCACCGATTTAACCAAACCCGGGATTGCGAACTTGGAAACAGAATAGGGGTGAGGAGCCACTCCGCCTATGAGCCCGGCTATGCTGGCTGTGCACAGGATGCAGCCTCGCTTTCTGGGCACCATCACTCTCGCTGCGTGCTTCATCCCTAGAACCATTCCCCTCACGTTTGTATTCATCACGTCATCGAAATCCTTCATGTCTATCTCCGCTATGTCGGAAACCAGGGGCCCTGAGATACCCGCATTGTTGTACATGATATCCAGGTGCCCGTGTTTGGAAACGGTGTGGTTCACCGCCTCCTCTACTTGCTCTTCTTGCGTTACATCGCAGTGGACGAAATCCGAGTTCGGTCCCAGTTCTCTGGCTGCTTCCATGCCCAACTCGTCCTGGATGTCTGCTATCATCACTTTGGCACCATTTTGTATGAATTCTTTTGCTGTGGCTCGCCCTATGCCGCTAGCTGCGCCAGTTATCAAGGCTACCTTGCCTTCCAGCCTGCATGGAATATAAACATCATAACCAATTCTATCAGCAAATCACTTCTAAAAGCATACATACAAGAAAGCTTGGTATTATCACCCCAGCATTCAGCGAGGTCGATGTAACAAAGACCCACTATCGATTCCACCAGCAAATCACCATTAATAGATAAGTGGCTCAATGGTAACAGGTTAATTCCAGAAGTACTGTAAACACACACTAGACAGTGAAGCATTATCACCAGAGCATCCAAAAAATCAAGTCTAGTCTCATCGGCAGAGGTGTAGATCGATTGGTAAGTGTCAGTCTCATCGGCAGAGGTGTAGATCGATTGGTAAGTGTCATCTGTAATGTAGAGGTGTAGATCGATTGGTAAGTGTCATCTGTAATGCAGAGGTGTAGATCGATTGGTAAGTGTCATCTGTAAAGGTGTAGATCGATTGACAAGTGTTATGTAATTGGTCAATGTTATCTATAAAAGTGTAGATCAATTAACAAGTATTGTGTCATCCATAAAAGTGTCATCCACAAAAGTATAGATCGATTAACAAGTATCGTGTAAATGAAAAGAAATTTGAAAAAAAAAAGTTATCAAAATTCGAGTACTAATTCGACTACGAACACCAAGGGTAAGCGTTGCCGATTCCCCCAATAAAAAAATGTAACGAAGTCTCATAACAAACTCCAACCACAAACCACTAGATAATAAGAACGTTATGGAAATCCAGAGGTTAGCGAAGTCTTATGACAAACTCAAGCAAACAAATCATTATCAAATGGGAACGTTCTGAAAGTCCAAAGGTCCAGAAGCTATGGGCAATTTCTGTTATGTGTATTTGGCATTTGCAATATATTGAGGCTATTGGTCTCGTGCAATTGAAGTGGATATTTATAGGAGTAAAGTAATTCCAGAGTTACAGACATTAAAATGAATTTTTTCCCAGTTTTCTGCTCCTCGGATTAGGATACTATATTATTATATAAAAAAGAAACACTTTTTATCAGTCAGAGCACAGAACAGATCGCTCAAGGACGGTAACTTTCCGTATTACAGGACACCCTTTTCCCTGTTTTATAGTATTGATGATCTTCAGATTTGTACAGATTGTGTGTTCTGGCCCTCACTTCTGTACTTGAACTGGCCCAGAACTAGTCCCATGCATCGACAATTTCTGAATTGGACAGCCGAGCACTGGGCAGATTGGGCTGGTCGGCACAAACACCAAAAACAATAAAACAAAAATATCTTGCTGGCATTCAGCAGCAGCTGATGATGATGCTGCTGATGATGATCATCTAGTTAGCAGGACTAATACTAGTTCTGTGTTTAATTAAGCCCAAGGCAACAAATTACAAGCTTGGCAGAGTAATCAAATGCAGAGAGAAAAATAAATAAAGGGAAAATAGTTTAGAGAGACCTTGACCCTGCTTGGGTTGAGCTGTGCCTGATCATGCTGGAGGAACAGCCAGAGCTGCTGCGGATTCTGAACGCACCCACATCATAGAGCCGGTTCAGAAACTGCTTCCTGTCACAGCAATTAATTTATACATCAATATAGCCCACCCCGGTATCTGCAAAAAAAATCGCTGAAAAAAAGCCCACATAGGTTTCACAGACTAAAATCTTACCCGGACATTATCATAAAATTTCTGCAATCGGTCCAAGAGCCGCAAGGTCTTATAGATGAGACAGAAAGAAAGCAAGCTGTCTGTGTACCGTGGCCTGGAGTGCCTTAAATATATATATGGTGGGCTAATACGACAGCAAAGGCTTTGCTGTGGCTGCAGGAAACGCGTTAAACAGCTGGATCCAGCGCAGGAAAATTGCTGAAACGAAGGCACACTTCCAGCAGCAGGAGGCAGGGCAGGGCAGGGCAGGGCAGTGCAGGGCAGATTTAACTTTTAACATATAGAAGAGCAGTATATAGCTGAAAGAATGGAATAGAATAGAGTGGAATCGTGGTTTGTGAAGCGGGAAAAAGGACAAAAGGTAGTCAGCTAACCAGTCAGATTGATGGAAGATTCTCTCGCAGCCCAGCCACCGGATTCGTTTTCATCACTTCGGGCGCAGGCCCACCTCCACCATGGAGATTACTTGCTCGGAACCTTGACTATATAGGGTTTTTGGGTTTTTGTTTGGAACCTTTGACTTGAAAGGGTTCTTATTTGGAACTTGGTACCTGGTCAATGTTTTTTTTGTTTTGTTGGAAATTTTTTTTCTATTAAATTTTGAATCAAAGATAACTTTTCAATATATATATGTTCGAAGTCATTACAACAAACTTATTATGAGTTTTATTCATGTCATTATGAGAATTAAACCTCTGAAAGAATAAGCTCTCTCAAATTTCTAATTGAAAGTCTGTTTGATGTATATTGTTATTAATATGTTATGGTGTTATATTATACACATTGAGAAAACTTATTATAACTCAATTATCAATTAGTTTTGAAATAGTTATTATTAAGTATTATTCCGCAATGCACTGACTCATCATCAATATAAGAAAAACTACATCACCAAGAATAACCTGTTAAAAAAACAACCTTTCTTAAGTAAATAAAAACAACTTTAAACATTTTATGAGGATATTAAAAAATTTGTAATAATTATTTTTTATTATGAAAATTTTCCAACCTAAAAAGTTAGTTTTAATTGATTTGAGAAACTGCTATGAAACTGTGATCAATTGAAACTCTTATTATCAATTTTTTTTAATGAACAGCTAATTTATTACATTAAAATGTTCTTCCAACCTATTTAATCTTATCAGAAACTTTTTCCCCTACTTAGAATCAGACAATATAAAAAAATTAGCTTGCTTTCTCACTTAGAATCTGACAATATAAAATTTAGCTTGCTTTCTCACTTAGAATCTGACAATATAAAATTTAGCTTACTTTCTCTTCTTAGCCCTGCACTCAGGCCTATGACGAATATTTTTAAGTAAACAATACTGCATTAAATATAATATATAGTTTAATAAAACCATTTGCTGTAGTTTGAATGTGCTATTTTTTTTTCCGGCATATTTTCAGGAGATATGGATTTGTAAATTTAAATTTGCATATTTAAATGGTTAAATTTGTATAATTTTAGTGTTTTTTTTTTAGTTTTTCAACATGCTGTAACTATTTCTATATTCAGGAATGCAATTTAAACAATAAAAAATTGTGATTTTTTATAAATTTAGAAGAAGAAGAAGTAATTTTAAGGACATACCGCCTCACACACTGATTTCAGCAGTTCAGCCTTTTTCCTGTTCAACTTGATGATGCGCTCCCCTAATTTCTCCAGTATCCCCTAATTTATGTACTTGATGATGCCTAATTTCTCCAGTATCCCCTAATTTATATACTTGATGATGCGCTCCCCTAATTTCTCCAGTATCCCCTAATTTATGTTACTGCCAAAAAAACAAAAACATAAAACAATTAAACAACTCTTAACCATTTAATCTAAAATATGTAACTCTCAGAGATCTGTTCATCACTTCCAACTTGTGAAAAGTATCAGACACTACGGTCCCACCGTGATACCCGGATTGGATTCGACCCGGGTCGCTTCCCGCTCCATCCGACAACAGGATCCGTCATCCGTCGGTGTCATACGACCATCGTGCAGTCAATCTGAGAGCGTCAGAGAAAATGAGCAGCCTGCCCTCCTGATATTTAACTTGGCGAGGAAGTGATCCCACCCGCCGTTTCGAAAAAAAGATACGGATATTTTGAGAGTCCCACCACCGGCCGAAAAAAATCAAAACGAACCCCATCGCTCTGTGTTGTCACAAGTTAAAATATCATCGTAAAAATCACCTCCCCAATCTAATAATTTCTTCTGTGTCTCCCTGGGAATATAGAAAATCTCCTTGTTCCCCGCCCATMGAATATAGAAAACTTGCAATCCTCCTTCTCTGCTCCCTGTCCTGTCTGTTGTTCCCAGACCAAGGCTCTTGAGAATGGCGAATTTCTCWTATTTTATGGGACGCACCAAGTTCTCCATGGGAATGAGAATATTTATAGGGTTAGGGTTTCCAAATTTGAACATGTKTTTGGGCTTATAATGGTTAGATCTGTATTGGTTTTGGAGAAAGGAAGGAATGTGTGCATCTGGAGATAGGGTGAGTACTCCCAAACCCATTTTAAAAAACAGCAAAATAATGGTTGGTCCTCGTTGTGATGATGGTGGTTGTTGGAAAACCTTTAACTTGTTTATTGCGTATCTCCATGTATCTTTATCTCTTTTCCATGCCCTGCATGGGAATCATTGCTTCTCATCGAGCTTGATGGCAGGCTTGTCATGTAGTTTTGGAGGGACTTAGGCCAGCCCCACCCCTGCCTCTATGTCTTCTTACTTATGATGAACTTTCCCTCATTTCAGCATAGGATACATATCTCTCCATACAATGATGGCATTCAACTTGAAATGTTGCATTGGGTTTATGGTTGAGATCCTTGTTTTCACATAGGGTACATCATCTCTCCATACAATGATGGCATTTAATTTGAAATGTTGCATTGGGTTTATGGTTGAGTTCCTTGTTTTCACATAATGGCTTTGAGGCTTAAACTTGAAAAGGGTCCTTATTGTACCACACAATCCAAGATGAGATTATTTTCTTCAATCYTACATTTTTAACATGTTGGTTTTAAATTTGGCTAGCACACATATATATAAAAGGAGCAGCATTTGGTTTCAAATTTAGTGGTATATATACAATTTGATATTGTTGTTTAAAATTAGTTTTAGATGGTAAACTGTTTGAATTTTGGATTTATCAAGTATTGAAAAATAGAATTTCTTGACAAGRAGGCATTTTTTATATTGCAAAAATTTGAGGAAATGTTTACACTTTAAAGTCCAGTTTAAAATGGATTTTTATGTAAACATCTCCTCAAGTTTTTGCAATATATATAATAATAAAAAAAAATTGGTGTACAAGACCCCCTTGTTTGTGGGACAAGGGACCCTCTCCATGGAGTGATTTGACTACTAAAGTTTACAGAGGTGTACATCCCCTACCCCCTCTTGATTTGAACTATATATATATATATATATGAAATATCGACATGGCATCAATGTTACACTCACTCACTCACTTCTGATACATTTTCCCCACACTAAGTTGCATAATGCATCTCTTGGTTCAATCACCAAGTCTGTACGCAAAAAAAAATCCCTTTTGGGCTTATAGGTGACAAGGAAGACTTATAGACGCACGTGGAAGTGATATGTGTACAATAGAGCAATGCATAAGAGATAGGAGTCCAATAAGTGCACATGATGAGTGATGCACCAAAGGGCATTGAAGGGTTGTGCATGGAAGGTAGAGTGATATGCACATGATTCTTATGATAGTAATGAAGGTGTCAAGTTCAAACAACCACGTTAACATGATGAAGTCAACATTGTGGATGCGACATCACATGAACTACTCATATCCTACCACATGGTAGTATTACATCAACAAAAATTCATCTCACAAGATAGGTGCTTTCTCTAAGTTCTAATATGTGGCACTAGTATAAGTGGCTAAGCCATGTTGCGTCCTCCCTTTTATTGAAATATTGTACTCAACCCTTGGACTTGAAATATGTTCGAATGGGTTTTATAAATATTTTGGGTCCAAGGAGATTATGGGTTCTTTGTCTTCTCTACCTTCATAAGACTTCTCTGAGACCCACCAAACTATTTAATTATCACTTATAATATGTGTAGGTTCCATGGATGCATCCATAACCTTGTTTTCTCATATTACATAACTTCTCCTATGGCCTCAACGATGTGTAGGGCCAGATTCTATTGTTGGCCTTACTTAATAGTTGTTCATATAAAATATTAGGGTCTTGCCCTAACCTCCCTACTTTGGAGTACTTAAGAGTTAGTTAATTATTGTACAAGGCCGTTTTCTTTAAATAAGGCCCATTAGGTAGTCAATAGTTACTTACTCAATGTAAAAGAGTCGTTTTTATTAAATAAGGCTTCTAAGTGGTTGGTACTCATATATGGGACCACAAGTAGTTAGGAGAGAAACTAATTATAGAGATAATATGCTACATAATGGATGCCAAGTATTGTTATTGTATTGGAGCTCTATTCAAAGGACGTTCTCCATTGGAAGAGACTTGTGAACATTGCTCTCTCTTTTCTGGCTTACCAATACAAGGTTATATTCTACTGGTTCTATATAATTGTCTCTCTTATTTACTTTTTTGCAGTTTATATTTCTTGAATAATTGCTCAATAATCAGTATTCTTATTGGTTAAGTACATTATAAGTGGTATCAGAACCCTTTCTTATTCCAACACGAGCCCTAACTTTAGAAAAAAAAAGGGCTAAAGACATGTAGGGAAGCATACACATAGGGAATACAAGTGGAGGTAGTTAGTTAGACACCCTTGTGCAGCTATGTTGGTATCTTGATGAGTAGTATCACATTAAACATAATTTTCATATGGATTTGCACTTCCACATACCTTTGGGTATATTGGAATCCCCTTAGGTGCACCTAAAACTAGCCTTACATAATCCTCTTGGTCATATTTTTTATATAGTGACAAAGATGGAACTAGGGGAGATCATTCTTGTGTATTAGGGAATCAAGTAGTATGGTTAAGTGTATGGCCTATCCTCCTTAGTTGGTATTGTGAAAGATCCAATCAAGTATTATTGTTGGAAATCCTTAAGTATAACAAATATCTATAACACTTGACACTCCCTTTTTCTTAAGTCCTTGCAAACCCTAGCCTTTGTAGTACGGGAAACTAAAAAAACAAGTTTGCTAAAATTTCAAGAATTTGAGAAATTCATTAGCACAATAATACTTCTACCGAAGTTTTAAAAAAAAGGTATGGGGTTAGCTTGTACCATTGCAAAAGACCTACCTCAAAAAAATCGTTGTACAACATTGATCACATTGGTATAGCTCTAAAGTAACCTTTTTTTGTGGACTTGACCATCATGTTGTTGGTAACCTATGTCAAAATCCTCCTTACATAGATTTGATTGCATTGGCATACCTCTTGAATAAACTTGTGGGTGAACCCACAAGCCCATAACAACCACTAGAAATGTTACCATGGAGAGTAGGCTCAACACTTTAGAAACCACAATCAACCAACTTACTAATCTACGCACAAAGATGGATTTGAAGATTGACCTCCTGGAAGTTAAGGTCAACAAGATTGACCCCCTGGAAGCTAAGGTCAACAAGATTGACCTCCTGGATGTTAAGGTCAACAAGATTGACCCCCTGGAAGCTAAGGTCAACAAGATTGACCTCCTGGAAGTTAAGGTCAACAAGAAGTTAAGGTCAACAACCTCCAAAATGACATTCAAGAGATTATAACCCAACCTTCTATGTTGGCCAAATGAAAAGAATGTCAACAAGATTTGCAGGAGTAGACAAATGAGGTTGAATAATCCAACGAAGTTGGGTATTAGACATGGCCACAATTTTAGAATAATCAACATAATGTGTGTCATAGATCTCCTAAAAGTATATCTAAACAAATTTGATGGTTCAAATCCAACAAGTTGGATTACCTATATGGAACATTATTTCTCCTTCCAAGGTATTATTGATGACTTGATGAATTGAGGTGTTATACTTGGATATGGAAATATGGAAATGGTGGCAATGGCATAAGAAATCCTATGGGGGGTACCTTGATTGGAACCAATTTGTGAAAGCTATCTATGCTAATTTTGAGACAAACACTCATTATTTGGGGTGGTTAACCAAGTTATGCCAAACAGGTGCAGTTGAAGACTTTATAATTGTCTTTAAGAAATTAGCAATCCA
>JASDQU010815349.1:21257-34904 GCA_032191745.1 Picea mariana
AGGCATTTTTTATATTGCAAAAATTTGAGGAAATGTTTACACTTTAAAGTCCAGTTTAAAATGGATTTTTATGTAAACATCTCCTCAAGTTTTTGCAATATATATAATAATAAAAAAAAATTGGTGTACAAGACCCCCTTGTTTGTGGGACAAGGGACCCTCTCCATGGAGTGATTTGACTACTAAAGTTTACAGAGGTGTACATCCCCTACCCCCTCTTGATTTGAACTATATATATATATATATATGAAATATCGACATGGCATCAATGTTACACTCACTCACTCACTTCTGATACATTTTCCCCACACTAAGTTGCATAATGCATCTCTTGGTTCAATCACCAAGTCTGTACGCAAAAAAAAATCCCTTTTGGGCTTATAGGTGACAAGGAAGACTTATAGACGCACGTGGAAGTGATATGTGTACAATAGAGCAATGCATAAGAGATAGGAGTCCAATAAGTGCACATGATGAGTGATGCACCAAAGGGCATTGAAGGGTTGTGCATGGAAGGTAGAGTGATATGCACATGATTCTTATGATAGTAATGAAGGTGTCAAGTTCAAACAACCACGTTAACATGATGAAGTCAACATTGTGGATGCGACATCACATGAACTACTCATATCCTACCACATGGTAGTATTACATCAACAAAAATTCATCTCACAAGATAGGTGCTTTCTCTAAGTTCTAATATGTGGCACTAGTATAAGTGGCTAAGCCATGTTGCGTCCTCCCTTTTATTGAAATATTGTACTCAACCCTTGGACTTGAAATATGTTCGAATGGGTTTTATAAATATTTTGGGTCCAAGGAGATTATGGGTTCTTTGTCTTCTCTACCTTCATAAGACTTCTCTGAGACCCACCAAACTATTTAATTATCACTTATAATATGTGTAGGTTCCATGGATGCATCCATAACCTTGTTTTCTCATATTACATAACTTCTCCTATGGCCTCAACGATGTGTAGGGCCAGATTCTATTGTTGGCCTTACTTAATAGTTGTTCATATAAAATATTAGGGTCTTGCCCTAACCTCCCTACTTTGGAGTACTTAAGAGTTAGTTAATTATTGTACAAGGCCGTTTTCTTTAAATAAGGCCCATTAGGTAGTCAATAGTTACTTACTCAATGTAAAAGAGTCGTTTTTATTAAATAAGGCTTCTAAGTGGTTGGTACTCATATATGGGACCACAAGTAGTTAGGAGAGAAACTAATTATAGAGATAATATGCTACATAATGGATGCCAAGTATTGTTATTGTATTGGAGCTCTATTCAAAGGACGTTCTCCATTGGAAGAGACTAGTGAACATTGCTCTCTCTTTTCTGGCTTACCAATACAAGGGTTATATTCTACTGGTTCTATATAATTGTCTCTCTTATTTACTTTTTTGCAATTTATATTTCTTGAATAATTGCTCAATAATCAGTATTCTTATTGGTTAAGTACATTATAAGTGGTATCAGAACCCTTTCTTATTCCAACACGAGCCCTAACTTTAGAAAAAAAAAGGGCTAAAGACATGTAGGGAAGCATACACATAGGGAATACAAGTGGAGGTAGTTGGTTAGACACCCTTGTGCACCTATGTTGGTACCTTGATGAGTAGTATCACATTAAACATAATTTTCATATGGATTTGCACTTCCACGTACCTTTGGGTATATTGGAATCCCCTTAGGTGCACCTAAAACTAGCCTTACATAAGCCTCTTGGTCATATTTTTTATATAGTGACAAAGATGGAACTAGGGGAGATCATTCTTGTGTATTAGGGAATCAAGTAGTATGGTTAAGTGTATGGCCTATCCTCCTTAGTTGGTATTGTGAAAGATCCAATCAAGTATTATTGTTGGAAACCCTTAGGTATATCAAATATCTATAACACTTGACACTCCCTTTTTCTTAAGTCCTTGCAAACCCTAGCCTTTGTAGTACGGGAAACTAAAAAAACAAGTTTGCTAAAATTTCAAGAATTTGAGAAATTCATTAGCACAATAATACTCGTACAATAATACTCCTACCGAAGTTTTAAAAAAAAGGTATGGGGTTAGCTTGTACCATTGCAAAAGACCTACCTCAAAAAAATCGTTGTACAACATTGATCACATTGGTATAGCTCTAAAGTAACCTTTTTTTGTGGACTTGAACATCATGTTGTTGGTAACCTATGTCAAAATCCTCCTTACATAGATTTGATTGCATTGGCATACCTCTTGAATAAACTTGTGGGTGAACCCACAAGCCCATAACAACCACTAGAAATGTTACCATGGAGAGTAGGCTCAACACTTAAGAAACCACAATCGACCAACTTACTAATCTACGCACAAAGATGGATTTGAAGATTGACCTCCTGGAAGTTAAGGTCAACAAGATTGACCCCCTAGAAGCTAAGGTCAACAAGATTGACCTCCTAGATGTTAAGGTCAACAAGATTGACCCCCTGGAAGCTAAGGTCAACAAGATTGACCTCCTAGAAGTTAAGGTCAACAACCTCCAAAATGACATTCAAGAGATTATAACCCAACCTTCTATGTTGGCCAAATGAAAAGAATGTCAACAAGATTTGCAGGAGTAGACAAATGAGGTTGAATAATCCAACGAAGTTGGGTATCAGACATGGCCACAATTTTAGGATAATCAATATAATGTGTGTCATAGATCTCCTAAAAGTATATCTAAACAAATTTGATGGTTCAAATCCAACAAGTTGGGTTACCTATATGGAACATTATTTCTCCTTCCAAGGTATTATTGATGACTTGATGAATTGAGAGTGGGTGTGTTATACTTGGATATGGAAATATGGGAATGGTGGCAATGGCATAAGAAATCCTATGGGGGGTACCTTGATTGGAACCAATTTGTGAAAGCTATCTATGCTAATTTTGAGACAAACACTCATTATTTGGGGTGGTTAACCAAGTTATGCCAAACAGGTGCAGTTGAAGACTTTATAATTGTCTTTAAGAAATTAGCAATCCACATAGAAGGCATGACCATTTCTCAATTCAAATAATATTTTATCCATGGTCTAGAGGAGGAGATTATAGCATAGGTTATGATGGCTCGCCCAACTACTTAGTTGGAGGCCTCACAACAAGGAAAATAAGCATATGTGTTGTTCAATGCACAACCCCCCAAAAAACATTTTCTTAATTGTCCAAACACCCCTTTGGTATCTACAACCACCCCGTCCACCCCCCAACTCTTGAGGGTCCACAAGTTGACCTAGCAAGAAGCTGCAAAAATGGAAACACCTCAAACTTAGTTACCACTATGAAGACAAGTATTTCAAAGGGAATAAATGTAAGGAACAAAATTATTTCAAATTAATGTAGCCCCACTCTAAGTAGTCAAAATTTATTTTTGAGGAAGCCACACCTCAACTAGATTTCGCAGATACTACACCGCCCCCTCGAGAAGAAACCACCCTAGAGCCTCCTTGTGAGGAACCCCAAATTTCCCTCCATGCTTTATTAACAATTTTAGCTCCCCATACTGTGAAGTTGTTTGGCTACATCAATCAACACGAAAAGGTAATTGTTTTAATTGATAGTGGCAACCCCCAAATTTGTATTCATTAGAAAATGGAAAAAGAAACCCACTATTGTGTCCAGGCGGTGAACAATTTTCAAATGTGGAGGAAAGTGTGGGAATGTGAAACTTTAAATGAGGGACTATCAAATTAAATCCAACATGTTCGGTATTGAATTGGGAAATTGTGATTTAGTTCCCAAAGCACAATGATTATAACATTGGGTTGAGTACCATGGATTTCAAGGAAGTATACATGAGCTTCATGAAGTAGGGCCATAAACATACCCTCAAGGGGCTCAGGTTTGACTCCTTAGAAATGATTAGTTATCACCATATGGAAAAGATTTTGAAGAAAGGTTGCTCTACGTTATTTCCCAATTCAATGCCATCCAAGTTTTGGACAACCTCTTATAGGGAGTTCACCCTAATTTGAAGTCGGTCCTAACTAAGCATCAACATGTATTTGAAACACCTCATGGCCTACCCCCTTCACACGGTGAGCAATATCATGGTATTCCACTCATTCCAGGTATTCAACCACCCAATGTGCATCTTTATTGATACCCTCTTGCATAAAATAATGAAAAAGAAGAGACTATTGAGGAATTGTTGGAGGTTGACATCATTTGTCCTAGTACTAACTCTTACTCATCCCCAATAGTGATTGTATTGAATAAATAAGGCAACTAGTGCATGTGTCCCTACTTTTGTGTTGTTAATAAGTTGATTATTAAAGACAAATTTTTCGATCCATGCCAGTGTTGATCTCTTGGATGAACTTCATGGGGACAATTTCTTCACTAAATTGGACCTTCACTTGGGGTACCACCAAATCTGAATGTAGGAGGTAGACAATTTTGTGCTAGTATTCTTTGATGATATACAAATTTATAGAAAAACCTACAAAGCACATGTGGAGCATGTTGATAAATCCCTCTAACTAGTTTGGGATAACTAGTTGTTCCTCAAATGTCCCCAATGCACTTTGGTGCTTCCAAAGTGGAGTACTTGGTTTAGATAGTTAGTTAGGATGACATATGAGTGGATCCCAAGAAAATTAAGTCTATTAAGGATTGTCCATGCCCCAAGATTATGAAAATACTACATGGTTTTTTAAGACTTACAAGCTAATATACAAAATTTGTGAAGAATTATAGGAAAATTGCCACCCCATTAACTGCCTTTCTAAAAACGAAATCCTTTGAATGGAAAGATTCCATATAGTAGTTTTTTTTTAAGTTTAAAGGAAGCCATGTGTACTATGCTCGTCTTAGTTGTGTATAATATCACAAGACTTTTGATTGGAATGTGATGCCTTGGGTAGAGGTCTTGGAGCAATGTTTATTCAAGAGGGGCACCCATTCGAATTCACCAATAAACAATTATGTGACAAAACAATAGGTAAGTCCACCTATGAGAAAAAAATGATGGCCATCCTCCATGCAATTAATACTTGTTGTTTGAACCTCCTTGGGAGGAACTTCCAAATCGAGGCAGACCATCATAGTTTTAATTATTGTTTGGAGCATAGGTTGTCATCACTAGAACAACACATGTGAGTCACTAATATGTTAGGGTATGATTATGAGATCATCCACAAGAAGGTAAAATAGAACGTGTCAGTCGATTCCTTGTCTAGAGAATATGAGAAGGAAGGATCTCTCTTGACTTTATCCTTAACAGTACCAAATTAGCTTACAGTGGCCCACTAATAATGGTTAGCTAATGAAATAGTGGTTCAACACATCCAAAGACTTCAAGAAGAACCCAACCCCCCTAAGGGATATACYTRGCAACATGATATCTTGTGGCATATGAAGGGTGTATTTTTCTAGTGCACAATTGTTGTGGTGAATCCCCCCCTGCGAATATGTGAAATCCCCCTTGGATCAAGTTTCCTTCAATCCAAGATAGAAGTAAAACAAAAAGACACTAACTTTCCCCCTTTTAACCTATTCTCTGTTTTCGTGCATGAAATTAGAAGAGAAAGATAGAGAGAGAGACAGATGGCTTACCTATTTCCTGTAGGTTGTCCTTGCTGCTCCAACTGTTAGACTTGATCTCCAAGCTTCTGATGTGGAAGCACCTCCTACAAGAGATGGGACAACTCTCTTATGATACTATATATCGTTAGATAATAGTAAATCTATCTATGCAGAATATAAACAAAGACAAACATTCATGCAATGATATGAACAAGATACAATTAAGGGAATAGGCCAAGTTTCATATTAATAATGGAAAACATGGAAAAACTTACAACCTTGTGATGTTTTGTTAGCGTTCCTCCAAACTTCTCCTTTCTAGCCCCTGCGTGCATTACCAGATGATAGGTATGATGTTATGAAGTACCCTCTCCCCCTTTCACCTTAGAATGCCCTCATTATATAGGAGTTGGAGGCTTAACCACCATGGATTATTTTGGGAAATGGTTGAGGATTTAGCTCCATAAGTTCGGATTTGGATTATCTTATGGATGTTGAGTTTGCCTAAGATGGAGCCACGAGATATGACTTGAATCCTTGACCCAAACTAACTCATCCTCTCAGAACTGACCCTTATAATAAGGTGGGCTAGTTGTAACCTCCTCTAACCACTTCAGTGCTCCCCCAACACTGATCAAATGGCATTGAAAACACTCTGTTATAACTGAGCAAGGAGTGTTGACAAGAGTTTGAAGCTCCCTATACATGGGCAGGGGAGTGTTGACATTCAAACATGGTAGACATATCAAGGTAAAAGACATTATTTCGACCTTCTCGTGATGGGTTTCTTCTTCAATTTGTCTAGGGATTATGACATACACTTTCTCATGGTGAGATGTGACACTTACGACAAATTGACACTTAGTAGAATGTGATACATAAGTGATAGATAAGTGTGACACTTAGTATAATGTGATACATAAGTGCAACACTTAGTAGTGTGGGAATTTGGTGTGTAACAGATTCCCCCTAGAGTGTGAGGTTAGAAGAGAAACTGATGGCTGAAAAGTCTTACAAAAATATATGTGCCAGGGTGTTGGAATAGGAGAGTTGGAGGGAAGATGCAAACAAACATCAAACAATATATACATGATTCATCCCTGAGGTAGACATACCCATGCTAGGTATAAACTGACTCAAACCATGACCGCCAACCAATACACTTTGGATCCATGGAAGCACCGACTAAGGATATGGCCACCAAATATAAAACATGGATCCATACCTCCATGACTCGATCAGGTCGTAGCCATAAAATAATACACATAGGAGCTACAAAATGATAAAAACATAGCCACAGACCAATACAAAGTGGATCTATGTGACAATATACATTTCAGTGAGATTGCCAACATGATGACCATAATGGAATCCACTAAGTACTCAAATAATCTCCATCGCAACCTAGGGAAGACACGTAACAGAGCACCTAAGGGGTTCCCAGGGTCTCTGTCCTGATCCTGAAATGGTATGATTCTAACCATGTGAATATATGTCGTGACGTCAAACATGGTAGAAACCACTTGATTATCAGTCATTGATGTATACCATTAACAAGTGTGAGGGAAATCACCAATGATGAAAATGACTTCCAAGGTACCCTAGTACATTCCAATGAATGTGAACTAATAAGATGAAGTCAAACATTCGTGAAATCATTCGATCATAGTCCAATGATGTAAGCCTACTATCAAAATTGAGGAAACCTATGCAGGTTCCAATGTACTGATTGATTTCTAAGTCTAATTTCTAGATAATGTGTTGAAGTCGACAAGAATAGACTCATCGAAGGAGGGCCATGATGTATCCCTCATCATCTACACGAAACTGACAAAGGAAAGTGATATGAGATGATGGATCAAATAAGTACAAACTGACACAAGGATGAAGGTTGGTAGTACTACAAAGTGGTTGAGTTGGGATAAAACTTCCCTTGAACATTGTGAGGCATGACAAATGATTTGGAAGCATTGACCTGATGAGAGATGGACCAAAAACTAGTGCGACGATAACTGGGGCACTCTTCGGATGGGCCTAAGGAGTATAACGACTCATATGATTGGTATGACTCATAGACAAGATGATTACCTAAATGTAAGACAAGACGCAAACATGTGCCATGTTCAAAGGCAACAACAAACAACTGCCATAATGCTTTCCAAAAAACTGACCCACTTCCCTCAAATTCCCCCCCCCCACACCATGAACGACAAGTACCTCTTTCCTTTTAAATGAGATTTAGGAGGATAACAAATGCTCGGTATATCTCATCTTCGACAATTCCCTCATCACATGTTTAATGAACCTGAAGGAGGGGTTTAATCGCATATGGGTCCTTCACTGTATAATTTTACAAGCCCAGAGAAGATAAACTCGTAGTCTTTTCATGTTTATAGATTCTAAAAAGAACTTAAAGAAGACTCTAGGGTTTCTTTTTTTCGTACATTTAGTCTCCCAAGCCCGAAAAAGTATAAAAGAATACAAGGGAAAACTCTTCTAGTCGAGGTTGACTAGAGTATTAATTTTTTGTAATTAGTCTATCTGGTCTGAAAAGAGTTAAACTTACATCGAATAGATGCCCTTTCAAATCCTTTTAACGAGTGTGAAAGGAAACAATCTTGCTCGACAATCTTTTCATGTGTATAGATTTTGAAAAGAACTTAAAGGAGACTCCAAAGAGTTAATTTTTTTAACGAGCTTGAAACAAAGAATGAAACTCTGCTTCATTTTTACACGAGCTTTAAACAGAGAATAAAATTTTTCTCATGGTGTTTGCTTCAATTTTACATGAGCTTGAAACAAAGGATAAAGTTGTGCTCAGGTTTGGTTTCATTTTTACATGATCTTGAAACCGAAAATCAAATTGTGCTCGGAGTTGGTTTCATTTTTACGCGAGCTTGAAACTAGAAAATAAACTATGCTCGGGGTTGGTTTCATTTTTATGCGACCTTGAAACTAGAAAATAAACCATGCTCGGGGTTGTTTTCATTTTTATGTGAGCTTGAAACTATAAAATAAACTATGCTCAAGGTTCATTTCATTTTTACACGATCTTGAAACTAGAAAATAAATTATGCTCGTGGTTGGTTTCATTTTTACGTGAGCTTGAAACTAGAAAATAAACTGTGGTTGGTTTCATTTTTAAATGAGCTTGAAACCAAAAATGAACTATGCTCRAGTGATACCCATTAGCAGGTTTTCTTCCCAACATGATGTCCATAGGTTGGTACTTTTCCCCTAGCATRATCGACAAAATCTAGCGGCTTAACTCCAACATGATGTCCAGAGGATGAAGACATGCCCCCCCAAGCTTCGTTTCATTCGCCGACTCTTCTTTTACACCCAAYTAGACTCCTGGATACTAATAGGAATAGGTTCACCAGAGAGGGAGGAAGAAAGAGGATCAACTGACACRGGTGGAGGAAATRAARGTTCAAGTACTAGATCTAGTAGAAGACTCGACTCAATTGGARGGGGRTCTGCTTCATTTTTTAACGAGCTTGACACATACAATGAACTATGCTCATAGATATCTATTTCGTTCTTTAATGAGCTTGACACAGAAAATKAACTATGCTCATGGTTATTTGTTTCATTTTTTAACGAGCTTGACACAGARAGAGAATAATGCTCATTTGTTTCATTTTTTAACGAGCTTGACATAGAAAATGAACTATGCTCATGGTTGTTTGTTTCATTTTTTAACGAGCTTGACATAGAAAATGAACTATGTTCATGGTTGTTTGTTTCATTTTTTAACGAGCTTGACATAGAAAATGAACTATGCTCATGGACCTTGACCCTGGCTTCCAAGAGGTATTCATCAGATGGAAGAACAATGTTCTAGAAAGAATACATGTCAAGAAACTCATTCGAATCAACAGGGGGGAGAACAAGCTCCAATGTCCCTAGCGAAGGAATTACCATGTCAATTGCCAGATCTAAATCCAAAGAAGATGAGAATACAACGAGAGGATCCTTCTCATTAGAAATTGAAGGCACAAGAGATAATGCCACATAATTGACTTGTGGTGGCAGAGAAACCACTTGAATGTAAGGAACATTCAGGGAAGTAATATGGTCAACAGTCATACAATGATCAGGACTAACAAACAAAAGATGATCAATGGTCACTATGCTCCCATCATGGGGAAAATGAATCACTCAAAAGAGTGTGGAGACTACAACTTTCACAGTATAGACATAGTCCCGTCTAAGAACAAAATTAAAATTCAAGGGGTCTTGGACCACCATGACATCAATATAAACAATTTTCCCTCCTAAGGTGATGGGAAACTAAGGAAGGATTCCTAAAGGTTCACTAGGTCTTCTATTAAAATCCAGTAGATGATTAGTGGTTGGCACAAGATCAGGAGAACCTAACGCTTGGAAAGAAATTGAGGATAAAATACTAATAGAATCCCCTTCATATATGATAGTACAATATATGTACTTATCAACAACTTGCAAATTATCTGGAAAGGGATACTCGAAGGAAGACCAGGTTTTGATAGAGTGTTCCAATCAAAGGAAATGACCTCAATACTTTGAGGGGGTTCTGTTGAAACAGTCGGGATGTCCCCTTGTCCAGAACAATATAAACTAATAAAGAAAACATCAATGGTATTCAATTTACTCTCCAAGGGAAGAGTGGGGTCAACCAAAGATCGAATCGTATTGACCACTTCATCAACCAGAGCTTGGGTAGGGGAGGACTATTAGGAAGCAACTAAAGGTTGTTGTTGGGAAACACCACTATCTTCCAACAATTGTGAAGCCTCCTCTATACAAGGAAAATGTTAAGTACGATGACGTCCCTTTCATAACTTACAAGGAAACTTGACTTTACCTTTTCTACCACCAACCTTATTATCACTGATCGACGAACTATCACTAGCATGACCTGTAGAGGCTAGTGACACAGGTCGTTGGGAACCCAAGGACCACACTTTCTAAAACCTTTGGAATACCAGGGAAATGGTTAAGAAGGTGATCACCTTACAAATCCTGCAAGGGAACTTGGCTTTGTGACCTATGTTCTTAGGCTTCTCAACATTATCAACACTCCCAACACTCCCAACAATAGTTGGATGATTGCCCCATTGTTTATTGTGCTTCTCCTTATTCTTCTCATTCTTAGTTTTCTGGTTACTAGCATCACGACTTTCACTAGGCATGGACGAATAAAGGGAAGAATATCTAACAGGTAAAGAAGGAAAAGTTTCATATTAATAATGGAAAACATGGAAAAACTTACAACCTTGTGATGTTGTGCTAGCGTTCCTCCAAACTTCTCCTTTCCAGCACCTTCATACATTACCAGATGATAGATATGATGCTATGAACTACCCTCTCCCCTTTTCACCTTATAATGCCCTCATTATCTAGGAGTTGGAGGCTTAACCACTATGGAGTATTTTAGGAGATGGTTGAGGATTTAGCTCCATAAGTTGGGATTTGGCTTATCTCATGGATATTGAGTTTTCCTATGATGGAGTCGTGAGATATGACTTGAATCCTTGACCCAAACTAACCTCATCCTCTCAGAACTGACCCTTAGAATAAGGTGGGCTAGTTGTAATCTCCTCTAACCACTTCAACGCTCTCCCAACATTGAGCACATGACATTTACAACGCTCCCTTATAACTAAGCAAGGAGTGTTGACAAGAGTTTGACGCTTTAAAATTGAGGCTTTTAGAGGAGGTGTATTCATCCCTATAACAGGTCATTCTATATTTCAAAAAACTTATGAATGAGCTACGCACTCTTTCTTTTAGGAAGGCATAAAAATTGGAATCCATACTTTTTTCACTGAATATGAAGCTTGTTAATGAAACAAGGGTGAAACAATGAAGACTCCTATGGCATTGGAACCACTATTGATCCTAACTGTTATTTAGAATGGAATTTCCATGTATTTTATAATGGGAATTCCAAAAACTAACAATAAATTGGTCATCACATTGGTAGTTGACCACTTCTTCAAATATGTTTAATCTTGTTCCTTACCTCACCCATTTAAGCCCTCCATAGTTTCCCAAGTCTTCATTGATAAAAAATTTAAGCTACATGGCATGCCCACTTCCATTGTGTTGGATCATGTTCCCACCTTCACCAACAAATTCTAGCAAGACTTGTTTAAACTCCAAGGCACACAATTGAACATGAGCATAGATTATCATTCATTAAAAAGGTTAAAAAAAAGTGGTCAACAAATTTTTGGAAACCCACTTATGGTATTTGTAGGGGACCAATACCAACAATGGGTTTATTGGTTATCCCTTGTTGAATGGTGATACAAACCCACTTATCATAGTGCCACCAAAATATCTTTCAATTTGATATTCATATTTACCAAATTCATCCCAGGTTTAGGAAGTGGATTGCATAGTTAACAATAGAGCAATCATTCTCTGCACACTTAAGGACCATATGGTTTTGGCTAGAAACTAAATGAGGCAATAGGCAATCAACATCACTCTAAGAATTCTTTGAAGTAAGGGATCATGTGTTCCTTCATCTCCAACCCTATTAGCAGACCTCTCTCAAAGACAAATACTCCTAGAAGCTTGTGCCAAAAAAAATTCCACTACAAGGAAAACACCATCTAGTGGAGGTTTTTAGTGTTACAAAATTAGGAAAAATTATCAAAAAACCCTTTTCTATTGGTAGTGGAGGTTTTAACATATTTTCGCTATAACTAAAAATTTTGGGTGGTTGTAGGTTCTAGTGGAGGTTTTTTTCATGGTGATATTAAGACGATAAAGTGAATCAATGATATACGTATGTTTATAATGCACTAGTGCACAATGTATTGATACACATAGATACCCTAAAATACCAACACTAAGCACTGATACACATTACATATTTTAATTGTCTCACTTTTTATTTTAGATACTAAAATCACTCAGGAATTTATATCAATATACACATCACTGCACTACATTTAAGATACACACCAATGTGTATTGTATATGTTATGAAGCCCTAGTGCGTACTTCATATGTAAAAGCACTGATGTGTATAACAAATTTCACATCATAATTTCTTGTGAAGGAAGCAATGCATTTGTTGTTGTTATGAGCACCCATGCTTTTATTATAGTTATATCGCACCAATGCATAAATATGTATAAACCACATAGGTGCATAAATATGTATAAAACACACTGGTACATAAATATGTATAAACTGCACCATTTAGTTCAAATGATTACAATGCAATGATATGTTGTAGTGTTGAATTTCTCCACATTGTGAGTATGAAAATGCAATTCTTACTTTTTTTAAAAATGTCAATTAATCATAAAAAAAAATCAAATATTTTTTTTATAAAAATACTGATTTTTCTATTTTAATTATTATGATTGGATGTAATCATTGCATGAATATGTTGTATCATTTAAACAAATATACCAACTGATTACACTTATATTCATTGTAACTATGTAAACCATCCATATATTTAATCAACAATGTAACATTTTATAACAATGGACAATGTAATATAATAAGAAATTTCACATAATCACTACACAAATATAACAATTCTCCCTTGTGCACCTCCACTATTTCTCATACCAAGCATCTAGGGTTTGCCTATTTTTTCCATGGATTTTTTTATATTTTTCATTCAATTTGAAATACAGATACATTTTTAAGATTCCTTAGAGAGATATTATGATTCTTAACATATCATTTATACTAAAATTATCCCTAATTAATGGACTATCATATATTATATTCATACAAAATATTATCCTATATACTATATCCTATCAACTTAAAACGAATAAGTGTTTAGTGAAAACAAAATCAGAGCATATGACATAAAATATATTGCATGCTCTCAATTTATACATGTATATCAATAAAAAATAGAACAATAATCTATTTTTTTATGCAAACTCGTGTTGTTATTTCTCTTGGTCAAGCCATAAGCATCATAGGTTTCAAAGATTCAAAGATTTGTTTTACTAATTAAAATACTAGAATATACAATATGCCAACGCTTATCATGAGCATGTCAAGGAATGTGAAATCGATGTTCAAGATGATCGATATCACATTAAATATTGGAATCAATAGAAATATTGACATGCCT
>JASDQU010815350.1:0-14747 GCA_032191745.1 Picea mariana
CACGCAAATCCGGACCGCCTGGTCTTGCTCGCTGCTTACCACGGGCGCATTATCGCTCGAGACTTTGGACAAGTGGGTTTTAACCCATTATTTTGTATTTTATCCCCTTAGCAAGAAATATCGCTAACATGTGGTTTCCTCCCTCTTTAGGTTTCCACGTAAAACACTAGTGTACTATGTATGCGTGTGATTTCTCATTTCTTCATTGTTTATTTACTCTACAACTATTGGATGATAATGCTACATTGATATAACACTTGCATTTTATGGTGAAAAATGATTAAATTTATCTATTACTGATTCACCCCCCCCTCTCACTAATCCAATAATTGGTATTAGTGTCAATTGCTTCAGGAAATAGTTTAAACACTGGAAGGAGATCATGGATTATTCCGAGAATGGAGTACCAATGTTTAATGGTCAGCATGGTTTTAAGTATGAGATGTGGAGCAGAAGGACGGAAGTATTTTTACAGGCACAGGGACATTATATTTGGCTATTAGTTGTTATAGGATATGATAGTTTAAAAAGGGAAAAGATTGCAGCCACGAAGGAATTGAAGAAGAATAACAAAATAGCAATGGATTTCATCTGGGAAGGATTACCTAATATAGTAAGAGAAAAGGTTGGTAAATTTTCATCAGCCAAAAAAATTTGGGATAAGTTACATGACATATATTCTTCACCCATCGCAGATTCAAAGAATGTTAAAGAAGATACAGATACAGATCAGGAAGAATTATGTTCACCATGTCAAATAGATTCAGAAGATGAAGAGTACATAATCACTAGAGGTATGATGCTTTTCTTTAATTGTGCAAAATGTGGACATATTGAAATATAATGCCATGAAGGAAATGAGATAGAAAAACTAATTGAAAAGGAAGACAATTATGAAGCAGAATTGATTAGTGTTTTAGATGGACTAAGAGAAGAAAACAAGTCACTCAAGAAAGAATTGATGAAACAAAAGGAAATTATTCACATTTTTGAAGAGTCCCAAGAGGTAATAAAAAACTTAAGAACTCAACTAGAAGAATCCAGAAAGATTGAAAAAAATATTGAATATCAAAAGCAGTATTTGGAATGCAACATAGAAGCACAAAAGGAAGAAGCAAGAATGAGAGAGAATATATCAAAAAATCATCTCAAGGAAAGAACTAACGATCTAAACCCTCTTGAGGAAGAGTTTGGTCAAGAAGAGAAAGGACTTGAAGAAGAAATAATCACATTAAAAATTCAGCTTGAAGAAGCCAAAAGAACAGAAGAAGTCATGAAGTCTCAAGTAATGAAAAAAGAACAAGAGGTTGAGAAGCTTGAATAAGTTGTCAGACTAAAAAGTAAAATCGTCAAGCTCAACAAGAACATTGAAGAGACAGAAACATCCACATCAATTATAGAGAATGAAGAGAAGCACTCTAGGTCGCTATAAAATAAGAATGAAGAAAATAGAAAGAGTTATGCAGAAGTACTCAAGCGAAGGAATCCTGGCCAACCATAATCTAAGAAAACTATTGAAGATACATCTTCAAGAAGACCATCCATGTTAAAGCCACAAAGAAGTTTCAATCATGATCATGATCAGTCAAGGAAAAAATTCTGAAGGAACACACCACAAAGTAGATCATTCACTCCCAGGTATGCAAATTTATTTTATGGTCATTGTTTTTATTGCACTAATTTTGGACATAAGGTTGAAGATTGCAGGGATTATAAAAGAAATGTTCAAGCAAGAAGTGCATTTGTGGCCCCACATAACATTGAATGTTACAAATGTCATAATTGTGGACACATATCTAGTGATTGTAGAAGCATGATTGATACTTCCATGAAAGATAACACTGATATAATATATAATAAAGTATGGATAATAAAACACGAAGAACATGTGAACAAATACCAATTCCCAGAGATCGCAAGATTGGAAATAAAATGATATGAAGAAAATTCTACAGAGAAAAAGAAAGATGTCAGATATAAAAAGGTTTGGAAAATAACTGAAAGAAAAGAAGGACATGTAGATAAGGAACAGGTTCAAGAGATTGTACTTGCAGGAATTGTAGTGAAAGATGAATCCACAGACATAAATAAATAAGACTGAGCTCAGAGAGATGATGAATATACCAATGAAGATGATGATGAATCTACCAATGAAGATGATGATGAGTACACATCAGAGCATGAATTATTCTGATCCATTTGAATTAGAGACTCCCAAGTAATATGAATATTAGACAGGGGAAGTATATCTAATGGTTGTGACAGACCAAAGAAACATCCTTCGAGCAACTTGCATAGTTTGATAAGACAAATCCAATGCAGTCAGTTAGAAGAAGTACAATTTGATGGATTGATCAAGACTTCATGATAGTATAGTGATAAATGGGTTAGCATTATGGGCAGTTGCACAAGTAGAGTCTTGGACAGTATGGACGAGAGCATGGATTCATAGATTCGTTCAAAGAGTGGTTCAGAGACAAAGGAACATTATCATAATGGATGATAATTACACAGGAAACAACTCAAACAATGCTAATGGATTTCAAATTGACATATATTTTTTGGACACATGCAATGCATACAACAATTCACATTCAAAACAAAGTAATGCTCAGAAACAACAATGAAAAAACTCCCTATGAACTATGGAAAGTAAGCATAGACAACAACCTCTACTTCAAGGTAACTCAAGGTAGTATTTTATTCATTGAAATTTATGTTGATGATATTGTTTTTGGAAGTACTAATGACAGGTTAAGCCAGGAATTTGCAAAGGATATGTAGAATGAATTTGAAATATCATTACTTGGAGAACTATCCTTCTTTCTGGGTCTTTAGATATTTCAAATAAACCAAGGAATGTTTATTTCTCAAACTAAGTATATCAGATAAATGCTAAAGAGGTTCATAATGGAAGATTGCAAACTTGCTACCACTCATATGCAAACTAGTTGCAAGTTGATAAAAGATGATGATTCAAAGTCTACATACTAGAGGCAATACAGGTAAATTATTGGTAGCTTACTATATGTGAAAACATCTAGACCATATGTAATGTAGGTAGTTGGATAGGTGGCATGATTTCAAGTAGCACCAAAGGAATCCCATGTTTTAGCAAAATAGAGGATTTTCAGATATCTCAAAGGAACAGAAGAGTTTGGATTATGGTATCCAAAAGGAAAGGATCTATCACTTATTGCCTACACATATGCATATTGGGTAGGTTGCATTGATGAATGACGAAGCACTAGTGGAGCAATGTTCTAGTTAGATACATAGGTTGAGTATGATGAGCCCATTCCAATATATTGTGATAATACAAGCATCATCAATATCTCAAAGAACCCAGTGATGCACTCCAAGAATAAGTACATTCCAACAAAATATCACTTTCTATAGGAACAGGTTGTAGAGAAGAACATCAGAGTTGAATATCTGGGAACAAAACAACAAGTGGCAGACATCTTTACAAAATCACTTCCAAGGGAAGCCTTTGTGTATTTTCGCCATAAAATCAGAGTAATTTCTACTCCAAAAGTAATTATTTTGAATGCTTATCTTATATGTATTAGATTTACACGAGGAAGCACCATAAAGAGAAAATCTCAAGTTGGGGGATCAATTTCAGGAAGATTTCAGTCATGGGGAGTATCCCCAAAGACAGTTTAGTTAGGGGGAGAAGCCCCGGATGGAAAGATACCATTTCCATTGATGACAAAGGGGGAGATATTTATCAGATACATGACAAAAATTCTTGGAGAGAGACACATAGGCATGTAGACAGGGGGAGCAGCCCAAGGAGAGTTCAGTCAGGGAGAGCATCCCCAAAGGGAGATACCCTTTTCCATTGATTTCAAAGGGGGAGAGATAGAAACATTGATGAGGAGTATAAGAATGAATATTATGATGACTAAGTGTTGCCATCAATGTTAGTGTTGTCATCAATTCCAAAGGGGGAGATTGTCAAACAATTGTCTTAAGTTGATGGAAAGTTGGTATGGATTGTTGGTTTTCATTGATTTCAACCATTGGAGAGTGATATTTTAGATTGATTTCAACCCTTAGTGATTGATGTCAACCCTTGGATAAAGTCCAATAGCAAATTCTGGTAGCACAAAGGTTTGGGTAATGGACCCAAGTTTTTTTTTATGTATAATGGTATGAGTTTTAATATATTTGAAGGTAATACTATTCTATATGTATATTACATGTCATTCCATTTCCGGTGGTATGTGGAACGTCACATAACTCCTCGTGGTTAGAGAGTTATGGCCATGTGAAGTTGGAGAAAGGTTTGGGTAATGGACCCAAGTTTTTTTGATGGATAATTGTATGAGTTTTGATATATTTGCAAGTAATAATATTCTATATGGATAGTACAAGTCAATCCATTTCTGGTGGTATGTGGAACATCACATAACTCCTCACGGTTAGAGATTTATGGACATGTGAAGTTGGAGAACCCTCGTGAGTCATATAGAAGCCCTAAAGGGTCAAAGTAGTCAAAGTGGTTTAAGAGATTTGAGAAGGTAAATAATAAAGTTAAGTTATGAGTGTACTATAACTCAAAGTGAATACAAAATAAATGATTTAAATAATAAATTTAATGGATAAATTACTAAGTTGACAAGTGGTTAGAAGTGGGTTAACCCTAAAATAAGGAAAGTGGGTTAAGATGGTTAAAAGGTAACCCCTTGAGGAAGCTACATGAAAGTATAAATAAGAGGAAAGGATCTCTAATTTTAAACACACTTGAGAATATTGAATATCTATAGGTGACTCAGGTAACCAAAGGATATCTAAGCCAAATTTTATAGGGAAGGTGAAGTAAAGAAGGCCAAAATTCAAGGGAGGATAAATGTTTTTGATGATGCTTTCTATGCTATGTTATTTACAGATCATCTCACCATTTTTGCGATAAAAAATGTTATATAATGATTAAGACCATGAAATTGGGATGCCATTGAGGAAACATATCCAAGTAGCTTTGTTACTAATTTTAGATTTTGGGTCATTGTATTTTTGGAGTTACACTCAGTGGAAAATAGGGTTTGTGGCTAGTCCTAAAACTAATCTAAAACAAGTGTTTCGGTTAGAAACGCCATAAATTATTCATAACAGATCCAAATTCAGTAATAAAAAATTGTTTTGGTTAGATTAAAATATGTATTATACTGTGTACAATTTTCATATCCATACAACAAATATTCTATGTGGGGCATGCTCTACAAGTTCTCTCTCTAGAATAAGCCATAATTCAATAAGGTATGCCATTTTTGCTATAACTCCTTTTCTAAGAGGTTCAAAGTAGTGACACCTGGAGGAATTGCATAAAACACATCAAATAACATTTTGTAGTATTTCATATCTTTATTCATTACAAGTACATAGTGATGATTATTTCAAGTTAGGTTTGTTCACTAATCTGAAACTAGTCATGTAAGACTAAAGTAAAGTTTGATGAAAATGCTAGTCTCTTGTTGTTAAAGTTAAGGAAGGTTTGCAGGTATGTGAACATATACAACATGTCTATTACAGAGTTACAAATCGGATTTGGATGATTAAATTGACGAGGGATTTTGGTTGAGGTATATGTTGGGTACATGGTTTAGACAAGTAGTTGATGAGTTGTCACATACATGAGGTGTATAGTTGATGATGTTGGTACATCTTGATGAGTCATAGTTTATGAGTATTTGATACATGATTGGTACATACTTGGTACATAGTTGGAGGCACTTGTTAGTAGTATTGTTGACACATGGTTTATGGATGATGTAGCATACTTATATTGGTATATTATTAGAAGCACATATTGATCTTGGTGATGATTATGAGTTGTTGTGTTATGCTTGGTTGATGCACATCTTTGAGAGTTGTCTTGGTCATTGATATTGGTGAGTAGATCTAGCTTGGTTGATAAGATTGATGAGACAAGCTGTTGTGATAGGTTATTTGTACAGGTTTGGTGCATGGTTGATGCACATGTTCATGGTACAGGTTGAGGTTCAAGTTGGTGAATGGTTGATGCACTTGTTTATGGTACAGGTTGATTATAGGTTGTTTGGTACAGTTTGGTGCATCGTTGATGCACTTGTTTATGGTACAAGTTGATTACAGGTTGAGGTATAGGTTGATGCATGGTTGATGCATGGTTCAGGTGGAGTTGTTGAGATCAATCTCCAAGTGGGAGATTGTTGGTTGTGGAGCCTCATTATCTTTATAATTCACAGGTCTTTGTTTTCAGCCATGTTAATACCCCATGAATACTTTACAACCTGGAAGAATGTGAACTCGTCCATGTGGGGGAGTGCAGAGGGAGGGTGTTGGGCACTCAACACACCCTAAAAAGTCTATGTCAAATTTTACTTTTGGGTAACACTTAATATTTTGGCGTTATCTAATTCGACTTTAGTATGAAAAATGTTTCCTTTGCTTATCATTTTTTACTCTCATTAAGTGTTTAAAATATTTCTTGGACATATAAAAACCATTAACTTAAAAGACTAATATCTAAATTAGAAAATTGATAGTCAAATATTTCCCTGATATGCTTAAGGAATTTGACATTGGAAAGGATTAAGCGTGAAAGAATCCACTAGAGAGAACCAAAGTTGTCGAGTCTCGATCTTTCATCGATGACCGATCCCTTCGGCATCGGTGAAAGACTAAGAGAGTAAGTTATCACGAAGAATGAAGTGATATCACCGATCGTCGAATTCCAAAACATGTTCGGTATCGGGGATTTATCGGGAGGGTTAAATTATAAGGAGGACACGCGATAGGTTTGTTAGCACTCTTTAAATTCTGTCCAGTTGAATAGACAAACGACAAAGGTAACTATTTCAACCAACTTTAGAGCTAAGGCACTAGCTTGCTCAACTAGAGAGGGCTCTCTCGTGTCACTTGATATATCTATGGAAGATGAGGGCTAGATTCGGTTTGTTTTGGGGATTTTTAATAAAATTGTTGAAGAGCAAGAGATGACCTTTGGGCTATGGGGTCAGGAATGTAGGATGCATTTCCAAATAATGAAAACAATATGAGGAAAAGGCTAAATGAGGAAGTCACTTTTGAGTTTTTGCTTGGAAATTTAGATGGTATCAGAAGAAAAGAAACACACAACTATTATCAGAGCATTATAGTAATGAATTCTGAAATGGTTTAGAAGAGATAAACATAGTATAAATCACCAAGATGAGAGCATTGAATAATGAATTTTGGACTTTTAATTTCTCAATTCAGACAGAAGAAAGAAAAATGAAATGCAGAATGACAAGAATCACACACTATGGGATAAAACGAGTCTCATAACACTGCCAGTTAGAATCTTTTCATAAAAAGTCCAAAATCTGCCTTTGCATCCATGTATTCATTCAAGCCCCAGAGATTTACAAAGTTTTCCTACACAGAGGGAAACCTCCTCCTTTCTCCATCTTTCTATACTCGTGAGACCAAGCATATATAGAGGAACTTCATGTGGAATTTAAAACGTTCTGACTTCCTCATAATTCTAAAATAGATAAAAGTTACAATAAGGAAGAACAATTATACTATTTAAAGGGAATGTTAGTAATCAGTTTGTCATATTAGAACGCCCTTTTCTTAAGCCGCAATCTATCCAAAACTTTCTGAAATACACCTAAATTTACCTCAGGATTCACCTCAACTTGGCGGTTTCCTCTTCCAGGGTACTCAACCATGCGAGATTTTCTCCGACGCTCTCTATCATCTCGGTTTTGGCCTCCATCCCCTGCCTTTTTCTCCTCTTCCTCTTTGCGGCTAGGTGGTAGGTGTTTTCCGCATGCTCATTTATAACGATATTCCTCATAAAGGGATTTAATTTGACTCCCAACTCTATCTTAGTTGCAGGTTCGGTATGAAATTTAGTTGCCAGTATCTGCAAGACCAATCTTTCTTTCTTACTTATTGACCTGCTTGGTACATTAGTTGAGAACCTAGTCGTGCCAGACACCTCTTGATAAGTAGTATCCATACCTTTCGGACTTTGCAGAGACCTCGATTCGGACACCCTTTGAATTTATAGAACTCGGGAAATCAACACAGGTCGAGCTTGTTTTTCTTACACATAAGATGGAAATTTCCCAGAATAGGATAAAATGATTTCATATATGAGATTTGATGGTTTTTGTATTTTAATCATGAATTACTGTCACAGTACATTGGTGTTCCACGCTTCATGAACCCACTTCGAATGATGAGCCTTGAGTTATTTATGCGACGACATCCTTTTAATAAGTCATCTGGGAAAGTACCTGGACCAGTGATGTGGGGTGATTTGACCAACTTCCATCCTTCCCACGAGTTATTTGATGTGACATTTTGAACCATGTGACATCGGGGCCATAGGAAAAGTGGTTTCAGGCAATCCTCTATCTACCCCGATGCGTGTGTAAGAGCAGCACGCATTCCCCATCAAAACCATAATGGTTTTTCCCAGTCTACCTTCGCGATGTTAAGTTCTGTGCTATTTGTTAGTCCAATGTGGGACTCGACTGTGGATCCAGGGTTCTTCAAAATCAACGGTCCACCGAGCTACTCCCTTCCCACCTCCGCTATATTTTTTCATATGTTGTAGGATATAGCCGAGCACCCTAAACTATCACGCCTCTACTATGGTATAGCATCTCGCTAAATTTCAGAAATTTTTAGATCCTGATATGAAAATCGTTAAGGTGATAACAAGGTTTATTGATGAAAGCCGACCCTCGATACCTTTTCGGCATCGAAAGTCCCTATTTTATCTTAAAGCGGTCTACTTGAGCAAAGCCATAAGCCCGACCATTACTTGTAAGCTAAGTTCCCGGTCATTAGTACCCTATATCCTAATTCAGTGGTGCCACATTGATAACGTATGATGGAATCGATCAGCGTCAGAGGTTTTCTCAGAAGGATACCGATGGAAACATGCATAAGGATATCACTGATTCTTGATCTTCCTACTAAGAAGACGACATGATGGGACATTTTAGCTCTGAGATACGCTAGATACGATGTATTTAAAGGGTTAATTAATTCCAGAATCTCGCATTAGTTGTTAATTCATGCGCGAATCAAAAGGACCGTTTGAACATGTCGATATAGTGCATCTTCCCCCACGCCTCCACTGTCAAGCCACGTAGAATTTATTTGCAAAGATTCAATGTTAGGTATTTTTGAATTTCACCCATTACTCATATTAACTGGTCAATACAACTGAGAGGATCTCTCCCATTATATTCTTTGGATTCATTGTAAACAAGGTTATTCTGTGCGTGAAAGAGTTTGGAACATCAAGAGGAGCGAGACAAGCAGTCTGAGGATAGCTTCCAAGGTCCAATGAGTATTAAACAATGGTTTAGCAAGCATTACAGGTATTCACTGACTTATGAACATTTTATGCTTCATTTCATACATTTTCATCCAATGTTACTTTGCACGCTTGCCTAAAGGATCGTTTTCGGTTGTAGGAACAATGCCTCTGAAGAAACCCACCACCAGGAAATCTCCAAGAGCACCAAGGCTAAAAGAACCAGAGGTGGGAGAAGGCTCCTCTCCAGTGATTGCAAGGCAATTGGAATTTGATCCAAAGCCGATGCCCGTCATCAAAACAGCCTCCAAGAAGGCTTTCATTCAACCCCCGACCTTTGGAGACCCAAAGGAGAATATTGGGACCAAGACAGTATTCCTGTCCTGGGAAGAAATTTTCAAGAAAATCAAGAGGGAGGAATTCCCTGAATATACCCCACACAACGATCCTGATATGCGAAGACTCAATGATGAAGTCCTATCGAATGTCCAAAAGTCTTATCTACATATGGAGGAGAGAAGGACTCTGGTATTCCCCTACATAGAACTATTGAAATGGCTTATTGATCACATTGACACGAAAATATGTATTATTAATGATGACAATGACGAGTGTGTCGGGGCTTTCCTCTCACTGGAAGTGTAGAATTAATACAATCTCAGAGAGATGGAAGAACAACTAAACATGGATTTTGTTGTAAGCTTCTATGAGAAAAATGACACCAACAAGGAGATGGCATCATGGTGGAGAGAGGATAAAAAGTTCACCAATCAGACCTCTGGCTGGTACCCATCTACTAACCTCAGGGATTCGTACATCTACCTAATGGATCTCCTCTACCGATTGCATGGGGAGAAATATTTCTCTAGGTTTTCAGAGGCCTGGATGCCTCTAGCTTATACGGTAGCCATTTCCTGAATTAGTTTTAACTGGGGTGCCATCACAGCCAAATAGTTAAGAACTTGCATACGACAGGCTCAAACACTAAAAGAGGGAGAAACCCCATCCGTCTATATGGATTCTTATCTATTGGATGTCATTTGTGCTGGAAATGTCTTCGTTAGAATGAACTTGAGCAGGCACACATCAAAGCTCCCAGTCCATGTGTATTTTGGCATCTTGTGGGAGAAAAGGTACAAGAAATCCTACTCTCTCATCTGCGATCAGTTTATCGCATGTATTTATTTCTTGTTGTTCAAGAAAGAGTGCCCAAGGATGTCGGATGTAGCCGAAAAGGTTGTATCGAAATTTCTCCATTGGTATCTGGATGAGTGTGATACTTACATCAGGGTTTTCGGCACCACCAGAGCACCCCATCTGTTACCTGTATATTTCCCCAAATGACTAGTAGTAGGGGAAATCTGTNGATTTCACACCCTACGGGTTCCATATTGGTTTCTACATGGTAAATGACACTGCACAGGCCAAGCAAGAAGGTTTAAGCCAATTGGAGTTCCAATTCCAGACTAGCCTTTTTCACAAGCATGACCCCAAGGGTCTGGTCCTGAATAATGCACAACAGGTATCATCCTACTGGCCATATCCCCATGACCAGTTTGAGGATGAGATTTTCACCGAAAATGATCAAATTGGGATGAGGTGGTGGTGAGGATGGATGACCCTAAAGCAACTAGGTTTAAGGCCATGAGTTGGGATAAGAAAGAAAAAGTCTTGGAACAATTGAATCAAGAAATATAAAGAGACAACGAAGAAAGGATAGAACCTGAATCATTCAAAGTAGTGGAAACTCATCAAGAAGCCACCGAATAGCAGAGATTCCCCAGGTAACCCCTGTACAAGATAGGAATTTCTCTGAGGTTCAAGCTGTACAGGGGTTGGGGGGACTCATGTATCAACAGGCCCAAATGTTAATGAAGAGGATGCATGATAACCTAGACCTCGTCAGATGGCTAAGGTCTCCGACCGATAACCCAGAAGAAATCCTAACGGGGCCAAGTGACCCTGATTTCATGAACCTTGATAACATCAACGGGTCAGATAAAAATGAACCCACAATGCCACCGGCTGGATCCCCGGTAGGTGTGATGAATGAACTAGAGGCAGTCCAGGTATCAGTAGAAACAAGCGCGCCTAATCCTTTGAGGGATTTTATAAATATATATAGTGATGATGAAATCTTGGAGTCATCTCGTGGGACCCTTGTGCGTGTCCAAGAAGAAAAAGGCCCTAAGAAGACTTATTGTCCTACTCCCAAGGTATAAAACCAAGAGATCCCACAGAAAGGAAAAGAATCCTAAAGTGGCCTTGACACGAGGAGACCCGATACGCCGGAGACCCGAGCAGACAACCCGAAAAACAAGTCAGAACCGAACAAGCTAAGGGAAAGATCCCCACTAAAGGAAATCATTGTTCCAATGATCGATGGACATGTAAGTATGAAATATTTTCCTGATGTCTCTATTTCTCTTGATACTCAGATCCTTGATAAGTGACAGAAAGAGGCCGATCCCTCGGAGCACAATGAGAAAGTTCAAGAATATGATCTTGAACAAGTATACACTGCTACAAATCTAGGAAACACACTTACATGGGGTGATCAACAAATTCCCAAACCCGTGGATGAGGTGGCCGATATCTATGCGATCTCCTATCATCGAAAGAAGAAAGACATTGTCCAAAGAACCATAAATAAAAGGAGGATCATGTTGGATCACTTCATCCTCATCACCAGAGAGGAGAATTTGATAAACATATAAAATGCTATAACATCTAAGCTCATCGGCATGGGGATGGATATTTCAGATGCCACCCTAGATAGAGCTAAATGGGATGAAAAATAGTTGACCACCACCCTGAAGGAACTAGAAAATTTGCACCACCTGGATGAATACTATCACAGTGCTACTCAGACCACGATATACCTGAGAAGCAAGTTCGAAGAAGCTTACAACCAATTCAAAAAAGAGAGGCACCTCTTCACTGCAAAGATATCTGAGCTCCAGGAAGACACCCTCATGGCACTCGCAACATGAAAGGATGTGTAGCAGTGGGATGAAAGGGTGCAACAATCTGTAGATAGAATTGAATACATTGATGCAGTGAAACAGGGCGGAGATAAAGAAGAACAAGGCATCTGTATATTGGGAAAATAAGTCTTGATCATATGAAGCGATCAACTGAGTATTGGGCTAATATGTCTCAGGAACCACATAGAAAAATTCAAAAGCAATGGGAAAAATGCGAGAAACATTGGGGTAAAATCAACAAAGAAATGAAGGATAGCAGACTCCCCAAGTTTGGAGACCCCGACAAATTCATCAACTTGTGCAATGTACTCGAATCACATGCCAAGAAATATTCAATATGGGTTGAAGAGCTAGCCAAGGTGACTGACACAACACCAGGACAAGTGCAAAGATTTATGGAACATCCGATGAAAACTTAGACCGTGCTACAACATTTAAACAATAGTCTAGTAAAGTACAGAGCACATGCGGTGGAGATCAAAGGATTTTACACAGCTCCGATGGAACAACATAGATTTCCATGGGCCCAAACATGCGAGGAACTATTTATCAGTTGGTTAGAGTATGAGAAAAGTCACCCCTATCAAGTGATATCTTGAGTTGATTGTCAAAGAAACTGTTAGAAAAAGGCGCCACATGGTGATTTTTGTTTTGCTAAACTACACTTAGTCATTATTTTCTGTTGAATTTTATGTTATAAATAAGAACATCAACCAATTAGTTAAGGGTTGATGGTTGTTGCATGAAAACCTTATTTCTGGTTGTTAAGAATTATTTGGAAGATCCCTTTGAATTGAGAAGTCATTCTAGATCTAAGACAAAGTATTTTCATTAAATGCATGTGATTGGATGTGGATAAGAACTATTTCCTATCTCATTTCATGAATGATGTTGTAAAGGAGTAAGAGAAATTAATTTTGTTGTCAAGTTATCTAGTGCAATGTTTTGTTGTTCTTTGCTTTAATGATGAAGATGAATCATTGTGTTGTTATGTGATAAATGATTATGGTAGATGAATTATTTTTCCTGTCATTATCTTATCGCATATGTGTTTTATTTCTAATAATTAGTATCTTAGACAGTAATTGGATGCTCACATGGTTAATGTATTAGTACTAGGCTTGTGGCATAAAATTGTTGTTTGCATGCTTGAGAAATGGGTTATCCCAAACTTAGACTCTTCCCCAATAGTTAAAACTTAATCATGTTTGTTACCAAGTTGGTTTATACTGTATTACATGTCATATCAGTCCCACCCAAAAGAAAACACAAAAAGAGAATAGTCCAAACCAAAGGAAGAGCCTTCACAAGAAAACGTAAATCCCATCGATAATTTGGCCAGATCACAAGATCTGGAGAACCATTCCACTATTAAATGTTGCAGATTCTAATTGGGCATCGATGGTAGGTTTGGTTCCTACTGTTGAACCAAGGGATTTAGGACCCATCAACATAATTGGCGCTAGAAGGAGGGCCTAAGAATGAATGGTTGATTATATATTTTACATAGTATTTAAAATAGCCTATAGATTCAAAACAACCCACATGCATGGCTAGTCATTCCCAAGATATCCCACACACACTGAGTACTCTTGGAATGAGTAACTCACCCCAGCCTGAGGAAGAATATTTTCACTTTGAAATACCTTACACTCTTCCTCACGAGGAAGTAAATCAATTCAGAAGAATTATAAGAGCATACACCCAACAGATCGGTGTGTTTCCCTTAGCTCTGATACTTCCTCGAAGAAAACAACAAAGAAGACCAGTGGTTAGTACTCCTGAAAAGGTTGTCCTGCATTCGGTAGAAGACTTAATAGATTTTTCAATCACTAAAATCTAATATCCTATTGATTTGATACCCAAAACACCAGTCGGCAACGTCTCTAAACCAGGCGATTTTTTGGAAGAGGAGGAGTTTAAATTAGAGTCTGAAGATATGGAAGGAAACAATGACCATAATGAATAAAGAGGGAACCCACCTATGAACAATAAAATGTGGTTGGCCAGAGATGCTTTGGCCCTCTCGGGACCAGTCCATAAACTTCCCTGGCATCCATAGAAGTTGCTTCCTAAGTTCAATCTTGAAACCTCAAGATTGCTTGAAGATCATATCAAGAAATTTATACTAGCGACCATGCTTATGAATGTCCAGCATGACGATGTAGTTTGCAGGATTTTCCCCTACACTTTTGAGAACTCAAACTCCACATGGTATTTTAACTTACCTGTAGGATCCATAACTAGTTGGACAAAGTTTCAAAAAGATTTTCTAGATAAATTTGCAAAAGAGACTACTATGGGAGCTCTGATGGTTGAGTTGTTCACCACCACCATGAGTTTGAAAGAGAAGGTTAAATATTTCAATCAAAGATTCACGACCATCTTAAACAAATTCTAACCCGAAGCCAAACCAACTCAGGAGTTGCAAATCGAAGTATACGCTAATG
>JASDQU010815350.1:21009-36568 GCA_032191745.1 Picea mariana
AATAATAGAAGCAACAATAGGAGGTCTAGAAAGCATATCGGCTACCTTGTTACTTGTACCCTTCTTGTACCTGATTACCAAATGAAATTGTTGTAGAAAACCCATCCATCTGTAGTGTCGAGATTGTTGCAGTTTGGTCTATGCCTGAAGATACTATAAGGGCTGGTGATCTGTATGTGTGATGGTTTCCTTCCCTAACAATTAATGCTTCCATTTCTTTACGCTTTGAACTAATGCATACAACTCTTTATCATATGTAGGATAGTTAACAATAGCTTGGTTAAAAGTCTCGAAGTGGTAACATATATGATTACGATATTGCATCAATACTGCACCCATGGCGTATCCGCTGGCATCTGTCTCGATCTCGAATGATTGTTGAAGATTCGGCAGTGCTAATACTGGTGCGGTACTGATTTTCTCCTTCAAAATGTTGAAATCTTTTTGTTTCTTTCCTTCCCACTGAAAGGTGTTCTTCACACTGGTTAAGGCATGCAAAGGGGTTACGATAAAAGAGAAATTGGGAATGAATCTTCTCCAATACTGGACTGCACCCAAGAAGATTTGAATCTCGGTTACACTCTTTGGCTCAAGCCATTTCACAATCACTTCAATTTTGGAAGGATCAATCTTCAATTGTCCTCCTCCCACGTTGTGACCTAGGTATACAAGTGCAGTCTTGCCAAATTCACATTTAGACATTTTCACATACAACTTTTCCCTCTGCAAAGTATCCAATACTTGATTTACATGCCTGACATGTTCATCCCAAGTCCTACTGAAAACAAGAATGTCATCTAAATATACAATCACAAAGTCATCCAGGAAAGGCCTGAATACATCATTCATCACATGCATGAAAGTTGTCGGAGCATTACAAAGCCCAAATGACATAACTAACCACTCAAACAATCCTTGTTTGGTTTTAAAGGTAGTCTTCCATGCATCATGTTCTGCAACCCTGATTTGAAGATATCCACTGTGCAAATCCAACTTAGTGAAATAAACAACATTCTTTAACTGATCAAGTAAATCATCTATGCGAGGAAGAGGGTATTGATTTTTCACCGTGATTTTATTTAAGGCTTGGTAATCAACACACATTTGCCATGTGCCATCTTTCTTTGGCACCATCACGATCGGAGAACCACAAGGAGATGAACTGGGCCTGATGACCCCTTGATCCAATAAGCCCTATACCTTCTTCTTGATCTCTGTCATCTCCACAACTGACATCCTATACATGCCCACATTAGGCAAAGGAGAATCCTGTTGTAGATGTATCTCATGTTGGATTTCCCTCTTAGGAGGTAATCCATCTGGTTCCTGAAAAATATCATCATACTTAGAAACAATATCAGTTAATTCCTTTTTATGAGATGGATCACACCCTTGGAAAGCATTGGATGTCCCGACATCTTTCTCTTTGACGACCATGAGTACATATCTCTTATTAGTGGTTATGAGTCTTTTCATTTGTCTTTCACTAACAAGCATCGTATTCACCCTCATGCTATGAGCTCTAACAATATATTCCACTCCCCCTTTAGTAAGGTGGTATTTATTCTCATGATGAAAGAAGACTTCTTTTCTATCATAAAGATAAGGACTTCCCAACACTATGCCACATATATCAAGTGGTACAACATCCAAATCTACTTCATCAATCAACTTTGAAGCAATAGCAAATCTAACCCTACATTGTTTGGTGACATTAAGTTTTTCTTTGTCACATAGCCAACCAAGAGGGTAAGGCTTTGGATGTGGTTTCGTTATAAACCCATCTTCTTGACAAGTGCTTCAAATATTAATTTTACTTGGGAACCCGGATCAAATAATGTATCTATCTTAGTATGTTTAGATACAACTTGTATATGAAATAGCGCATTCCTCTTTCGTTCATCAATATGAGATTCATCACTGGAACTTGAACTAGCATGAAGATATTCTTTACCTTGTACTCTAGCTACTGTGATCTTTCCTTCATCTCCTGATTCGAAACCAAGATCTTGTTGCACTGTAGCAACATTCTTTGTCTTCCCCTTTCTAGTGAATTGTTTCAGTTTCTTTTCTAGATGTAGTTTCCAATAGTGTTCTTCATCGTGACTGCTCCTCCTGCAATGAGTGCAAGATGGTTTTTCTCCTTCTCTCGTTACTGTACTGGTCTTCTTGCCCTTCCTTTTGAACTTCTTGAAAGTCTTTTGTGGGAAACTGTAAGTTTTCTTCATGGGATCTTCTTGAACATGTTTCCCCTTGTTCTCAAGGTGAGTGGCTTGCACACAAACTTCATCAAGACTAGTGGGATTAAATAGAAGCAAAGTATGATGAATATAACTATGAATTGCACCAATATACTTCATTAAAGTTTCATAATAATCCAAAGGAATATTCAATTCTAGAGCTTTCTTCCTAAATTCCTCTATGAAACTTTGTACGTTCTGACCTTTACTGTGTCTCAACGTTTTCCATTCCATCATTGCTTTATGTAAATACCCTAATGGATAGAACTGCTTCCTTATCTTTGTTTTAAAATACGACCATGAGGAAAGAAGCTTACCACACTTACTTTTGTCCTGTAGCTTGCTCTCCCACCATACAAGAGCGGTGCCTTCCAACCGAAGAGAATCCAGTTGCACTTTAACTTCCTCTTCATCAATATGCTAAACACGACAATATACTTCAACCTGTCAGATCCAATTGTCTAACTTTTCAGTATTAGCATATCCATTAAACATAGGTAAAGAAAACTTTACATCAAACTTTAACAATGGTTTCTTAAAAGAGGCTTTATAGTTAGAATGTTGAGAGTGATGATAATTCTCAGAGGAGGACCTAGAACTTGAAGGCGAAGATGAAGGATCAAGAGGATCTCCTCCAACCCCTTGGTTTAACAAAGCATCATCATCTGCATGTGCTTCCTTTTTCCTCTCCTTCTTCTTCATCCTCTTCTCGTAATCTCCCATCTCAAGAGTTCCTTCACCTTGCTTATTCTTGGCCCTAGTAACAAATCATACTCAACAATTCAAGTCAAAGATGACTACTCTGATAGCAACATGATCCAGGATCTTTTCGTCAGGTGACTTATTAAAGAATTGCATAAAATGAGCATAAACAAAAGTACACCATAAAGAAGGAAAATCTCAAAATGAAAGAGACACAATCATGCAATATGAACACAAAGAACATGATAACAGAGTTTGTCCCTAGTGTACTACGTCTTCAGGTCCTGCTCTCAAATGGGTAGGTCTTTTTATTAACTCCACAAAAGAATTGGACAAAATACATAAGTATACCTCATTCTGGATTTAAGACACATAAGCTTTGCTCATATCAAAAAACCAACACCACCACTGCATTTGTGGCATTGTTTTACCTAAAAATGACTATCTCCACGCCTCAATCCAAGTCAGACACTTTCGGGCCCCCAAGACATCCCTGTCTTGGTTTCTGTGCCACTGCTCCTGTAATTATTGACTGACAGATCTCGAAATCCATGCCAAAATCTTGAAAATTGTACCCAAATACGTATTGTACAAATGCGCTCAGCCTGCCCCTTCTCTATGCTCTCGTCCCCCCCGAATGCACTAGCAGAAAGCCCTTCTTATATAATTTTGGTGGGCAGTTAGCATTAATGAGGAAGTTAGGCGCATTGGTTATGGAGGCTAATTTAAGGAATAGGTTGTTGGGAGGTTCTAGGGTCAAATCCCATGAACTCCCTATTTTACACATGTGTTACAACAAATTTTTGGCATGCTTGCAAAAACCGGCGAAGGTTTTGGTGGGCGGTTAAATGGCAGAATAGTTCTAAATATAGAAGGGAATATGCTATATTTGGTAGGTGTGTGTCTATTGCATGGCGGATGGATAAATATAGTGGAGGAATTATGTATGGAGGCGGATATAATGGAAAACATGTGGAATATCATATGATGGATGGTAGCATGGTGTGGTATGGGACCAAGGGCTGGGCCGAAGGCCTAGCCCTTTCCTTCTGCATTTGAAACATTCTTAAAACTTAAATAAATATTTCCCCACATTACAAATAAGGAACATCACTTGGTGTAGTGGTTAGCACGTGAGTGTGGGGCCTTCGGGCTGTTGGAGGTGACAAGGTCGACTCTTGGGGAGTTGAATAATCTTTTTCACATTCCATCCAAGGGAGGGGTGCCACGTGGCATCCCATGACTGGGCCACATGGCACCATATAACTGGTCCACCGAAACTGCCACTTGTCACAATATGATTTTCCAATGAAGTTGACATGTTTCATCACCAAACATGCCCATGTGTCTGCCATGGCATGTCATCTTCCCAACTCAGTTGTGCCACGTGTCACCCTTGCAGTGGTGCCACATGTCACTTTGATTTTTTCTGTTTGACCAAGTTTGGCTGAACTTTGACTTCTTATAACTTTTGATTCTTAACTTCGTTTGATGAGCCATTTGCATCGGTAGAAATCTTGCGATGCGCTCTTCGTGATTATGCCATTTTCACTGAGTTTTAGGAACTTTGAATTTTTGCCCTTTTGTTGCCTGCTAAAGCCATTCTGAGCATTCTGATTTGCTTCTGTGCATTCTGAGTTGTCTTAACCTTCTTTGAATCTATTTTGGATGATGCAGGAATTCACATAGAACTAGAAAGGATTAATGCCATATCTCAACACCCGTTGCCTCATAACAACAATGCTATGCAGTCTCTTTTCAGGCAAATCAATTTTGTGAGGAAATTCACTCCAGATTTTGTGGGAATTATCAAACCCTTACAAAAGATGATTTGGAAAGATGTTGAATTTAATTGGGATGATGAGAGAAAAAATGATTTAAGCAACATCAAAATCGCTATATCACAATCCCACATGTTATGAAGTCTCGATTTCAATAGGGATTTCCTCCACTATACTTTCTCCTCTGACCAATTGTTAGTTGTGGTATTGACTCAGAAGGATGATGAAAACAATGAGGCCCCAGTGTCGTTCATGTGTACTAATCTCCAAGGAGCTAAATTAAATTACCCTGCCATAAATAAACAGGCTTATGCATTTTATAAAGTATTGAAACACTTCACGTCTTACATCCTCAAGAACCACACAATAGTAATCGTTCTGCATACCATGGTCCGATCCCTATTCACTCAATAGGATATGGGGGAAAGAAGAGGTAATTGGATGGAAATAGTTCAAGAATTTGATCTAGATATAAAACCTGCCAAACTATTTAAAGTCCAAGGATTATGTAAACTCGCAGCCGAAGCCCAGGACCAAGCAAATGAGGATTCCAGATGGGAGAATGAAATGGCATTATGGTGTGGCAAAGTTTCATGCATTTCCACAGGACAAGAGTATTTGTACGAGAAGCTAACTCACCTCATGCACCATGGTACTTTCCTAGAAAATCTCCACCCTAGGGAAAGGAGAGCCGTCAGATTAAAATCTGCATAGTATCGCCACATAAATTTAGTACTCTTCTGGGTTAATTATGATGGGGTACTATTAAGATGTCTCGAATGTGAAGATGCAGACAAAGTTCTAAGGGAACTCCATGATGGCATTGTTGGTGGACATTTCGCAGGAGACACTAATGCTCATAAAATATTGTGAGCTGGTTATTATTGGCCCACTTTGTTTAAAGACACTCACACATATGCTAGAAACTGTAAATTTTGTCAAATCAGCGCCGGGAGAGAAAAGAGAGAAGTGGTCCCACTTCAACTTGTTACTGTTTCTCAGCCTTTTGAGCAATGGGGATTAGATATCATAGGAGAAATCACACCAAGCTCTTCAAAGAAACATAAGTATATATGCACCGCCACTTATTATTTCACGAAGTGGGAAGAGGCCATCCCTCTGACTCACGTAAATGATAAGGTGGTGATTCAATTTATAGAGAAATAACTAATTACAAGGTTTGGTGTCCCCTTTGTCATGGTTTTTGATAATGCATCTTATTTTTGTTTCACCCGATTGACAAAGTTTTCTCTAGACAAGGGAATCATAACTATATACTCTGCAAATTATTATCCATTGGGAAACGGGGTGGAAGAATCAACCAATAAGAGCCTAGTGAGAATATTAAAAAAGATGGTTGTAGATAACCAAAGGAATTGGCATAATCTACCCCATAACACTCTATGGGCTGACAGGGTCACACCCAAGGAAGTTATAGGGAACTCTTTGTAGTTTCCGGTATATGGACAGGAAGCTATTCTCCTTAACGGACTTTACCTCCCATCTCTTCAGCTAGCCCAAGATTCCAGAGAGCCTTCATTGGTCATACAACAAAGAATTGATACTTTGCTCATGCTAGAAGAAGAGAGATAAAATGATAAGTCAAAGTTTATATCTCACCAAAATATAGTGAAAAGATGGTTTGATAAGCATAAGGCTAAAGAATTTTTTTTTGAAGTAGGAGACTTAGTCCTAAAATGGGATAGAGCAAATGAGCTAAAAGAGAAGCATTCTAAGTTTCAAAATCTATGGCTTGGACCTTTCCAGGTGGCCAATAATATTAGGGCAGGCACTTATTGATTACGGAATCTAAGGGGGGAACTTGACACCCTCTCAGTAAATGGCCATGCCCTCAAACAATATTTCCACTAATAAAAAAAAATAATAATAAAATGTTTTGTGTTTTGTATGAATGTTGTCATGATTGCGAAATGCATTTTTTGCTGTTTTCATTTTCTTTCTGGATTTATGCTTTTTTGAAAGTTGTGTTTAGCAAGGCAATGGATGACCTTGAATCATGTGACATAGAAAACTATGTTCCTAACTCATCTCTCATATAAAAAACAAGTAGGATCGAGGAGCTTGCGGTTGCTTTGAGGAGTCCTCTATCTAACCTGCACAAATGAATAACTTCGGAGAAATGTCAGAAGTGTCTGCTTAGTGGTTTGGTAAGACTTTATGGGAAAGAAGGAAAGATGGAAAGGACTACATGAACCCCCAAAAAAAATCTATCAAAGGATTCACCTTAACCATATCACTTTGCGAAATAAACAGACATCATCCTCTCCCACTCACTCGGGGCATCAACCCGAAATAAAGTTGATATTATCAAAAGAGTGGACAGTAGGAGAGGGTATGCAAATATCTCCGTTGGGGCTATGGATGCTCCCTGGTAGTGGATCAAGGTCTGTGATGTCGAGGTGACTTCGTCGGGGCTATGGACGCTTTCTTGCAGCGGAGCAACACCATAGCAAATGATTAAAGGTAACTAAAAGATTCAGGCGAGTGAATACTTTACTATATTTTTGTCAAAAAGGTCACAAGTCAGGGTTATGGGAAATGAAGGAAGAACAAAGATTCTGGGTTCACCCAGTGAATCGCCATTTGTTGAGAACTCAACAAACCCTAAAACTTCTATGTGAAATTTTACTTTTTGGTTACCACTTAATCTTTTGGCGTTATCTAATTCAACTTCAGTATGAAAAATGTTGCCTTTGCTTATCATTTTTTACTCTCATTAAGTGTTTAAAATCTTGCTTGGACATATGAAAACCATTAACTTAAAAGACTAATATCTAAATTAGAAAATTGACAGTCAAAGATTTCCCTGACACACTTAAGGAATTCGGCATTGGAAAGGATTAAGTGTGAAAGAAAACACTAGAGATAACCAAAGTGGTCGATTCCTGATCTTCGTTAGCGTTATTAGATGTGAATATTTATTTCATGACAAGCATCCCTGAGAATATCGTCGATGACCAATCCCTTTAGCATCGGTAAAAGACTAAGAGAGTAAGCGATCATGAAGAATGAAGTGATATCACTGATCGCCGACTTTCGAAATGTATTCGGTATCGGGGATTTATCGGGGGGGGTTAACTTATAAGGAGGATGTGCGATATGTTTATTGCCAAAAGCCGACCCCCAATACCTTTTTGGCATCGACAGACCCTAGTTTAGATTAAAGATTTCAACTTGAGAAAAGCCTCGAGCCTGACCATTACTCGTAAGATAAGTTCCCGATCATTAGTACCCTGTATCCCGAGTCAGTGGTGCTACATCGATACCGTACGATGGAATCAATCAGTGTCGAAGGTTTTCTTAGGAGGATACTGACGAAAACATGCATAAGGATATCATCGATTCTCGATATACTTGCTAAGAAGATGATGCGATGGGATGTTTTAACTCTGTGATACGCTGGATACGATGCATTTAAAGGGTTAATTAATTCTATAATATCGCATTAGTTGCTAATTGGTGCGCGAATCAAAAGGACCATTTGAACATGTTGATATAGTGCATCTTCCCCTGTGCCTCCGTCATCAACCCACGTATAATTTATTTGCAAAGATCCGTCATTATGTTGTTTTGAATTTCACCCATTACGCTTATTAAATCGTCGATACGACTAGTAGGATCTCTCTCGTTATATTCTTTTGATTCATTGTAAACAAGGTTATTCTGTGTGTGAAAGAATTTGGAACATCAAGAGGAGAAAGATGAGTAGTCTAGGATAGCTTCCAAGGTCCAATGAGTATTAAACAACAATTTAGCAAGCATTATAGGTATGTACTGGCTTATGGACTTTTTATGCTTCATTTCATACATTTTCATCCAATGTTACTCTGTACGCTTGCCTAAAGGATCGTTTTCGGTTGTAGGAATGATGCCTCTGAAGAGACCCACCAGCAGGAAATATCCAAGAGCACCAAGGCTAAAAGAACCAAAGGTGGGAGAAGTTTCATCTCTAGTGCTTGCAAGGAAATTGGAATTTGCTCCAAAGTCAGTGCCCGTCATCAAAACAACTACCAAGACGGCTTTCGTTCGACTCCCAGCCTTTGGAGACACAGAGGCGAACGTTGGGACCAAGACAATATTCCCACACTGGGAAGAAATTTTCAAGAAAATCAAGCAGGAGGAATTCCTCGAATATACCCCACAAAATGATCATGATACGAGAAGACTCGATGATGAAGTCCTCTCAAATGTTTGAAAGGATTATATACACATGGTGGGGAGAAGGACTCTAGTATTCCCTTGCATAGAATTGCTTAAATGGCTTATCGATCACACTGACATGCAAATATGTTTGATTAATGACAACAATAGCGAGTGTGTTCAGGTTTTCCTCCCAGTGGAAGTGCATAATTACTACAAGATCAGAGAGATGGAAGAATGGCTAAAAATTGATTTTGTTGTAAGATTCTATGAGAAAAACAACACCAGCAAGGCGATGGCATCGTGGTGGAGAGAGGATTAAAATTTCACCAATCGGACCTCTGGTTGGTACGCGACTGCTAACCTGAGGGAGCCATACATATACTTAATGGCTCTCCTCAGTCGATTGCCTGGGGAGAAAGATTTCTCCAGGTTTTTAGAGGCCTAGATGCCTCTAACTTATATGGTATCCATTTCTGGAATTATTTTTAACTGGAGTTCCATCATCTCTAAATAGCTAAGCACTTGCATACGACGGGCTCAAACGCCGAAAGAGGGAGAAACCCCATCCTTCTATATGTCTTCTTATCTATTGGACTTCATTTGTGCCAGAAATTTCTTCGCCAGAATGAACTTGAGATAGCACACATCAGAGCTCCCAGTCCATGTGTATTTCGAAATCTTGTGGGAGAACAGGTACAAGAAATCCTACTCTCTCATCTACGATCAGTTTATCGCACGTATTATTTCTTGTTTTTTCAAGAAAGAGTGCCCAAGGCTATCGGATCCATCCAAAAAGGTTGTATCAAAAGTTCTCCATTGGTGTCTGGATGAGTGCGATACTTACATCATGGTTTTTGGTGCCACTGAAGCACCCCATCTATTACTTGTATATGTCCTCGATCGACTAGTAGTAGGGGAAATCTCTTATCAGACTATCCTGCAAGGTTATAATGATACTTTGGTAAAGGATAAAAAGTGGGCCCTCATACCCTATGGGTTCCATATTTGTTTCTACATGGTAAAGGAAACCACATAGGCCAAGCAAGAAGGGTTAATCCAATTGGAGTTCCAATTCCAGATTGGTTGTTTTCGCAAGCATGAACCCAAGGATCTGAACCTGAATCATGCGCAATAGGTATCATCCTGCTGGCCATATGCCCACGACCGGTTTGAGGATGAGATATTCACCAAAAATGCTCAAATATGGGATGAGGTGGTGGCGAGGATGGATGACCCTAAAGAAACCAGGTTTAAGGCAATGAGTTGGGATGAGCAAGAAACAGTCTTGGAACAACCGGCTCAAGAAATCCTAAGGGCCAACGAAAAAAGGATAGCACATGAATCAATCAAAGCAGTGGAAACTCCTCAAGAATCCACCGAAACAGTAGAGACTCCCTAGGTGACCGAAGTACAATATAAGAATTTCTTCTAGGTTCAAGCTATAAAGGGGATAACCCATACCTCGGCATATGGCCAAGGCCTCCAACCAATAACCTAGAAGATAGCCCGACGAGGCCAAGCGACCCTGATTTCATGAACCTTGATAACATCAATGGGTCAAATAACACTAAATCCACAATGCTACCGGTTGGATCCCCGGTAGGTGTGATGACTCAACTAGAGGAAGGTCGAGTATCAATAGAAAAAAGAGCGCCTAATACTTTGAGCGAGTTTATAAATATATATAGTGATGATGAAATCTTGGAGGCATCTCGTGGGACCCCTGTACATGTCCAAGAAGAAAAGGGACCTAAGAAGACTACTTCTCCTGCTCCCGAGGTCCAAACCCAGGATATCCCACAGAAAGGAAAATAAGACGAAAGTGGCCTCAACATGAGGAGACCCGATACACTAGAGAACCGAGCAGACAACCCAAAAGACAAGTCAAAACTGTATGAGCCAAGGGAAGATCCCCGCTAAAGGAAATCGTTGTTCCAACGACTGATAGACAAGTAAGTATCAAATCATTTCCTAATATCTCTATTTCGCTTGATACTCAGATCCCTGATAAACGATAGGTAGAGGCTGGGCCCTCGGAGCACAACTAGAAAGTTCAAGAACACGATCTTGAACAAGTATACACCACCGGAAATATGGGAAACACACTACATGGGGTGATCAGTAGATTCCCAAACCTGTGGACAAGGTGGCTGATATATATGCGATCTCCTATGATCGAAATAAGAAGGCCATCATCCAAAGAAATACAAATAAAAGGAGGATCACGTTGGATCACTCCATCCTCATCACCACAGAGGAGAATTTGATAAACATAGAAAATGCCAGAACATCTGAGCTCATCGGCGCGGGGATGGAGATTTCAGATGCCACCCTGGATAGAGATAAACAAGATGAAAAAGAGTTGACTGCTTCCCTGAAGGAACTAGAACATTTGCACCACCTGGATAAATACTATCAGGGTGTCACTCAGACCACGGTATACCTGAGAAGTGAGTTCGAAGAAGCTTACAGCCAATTCAAAAAAGAGAGGCACCTATTCACGGCAAAGATAGAAGTGAGTTCGAAGAAGCTTACAGCCAATTCAAAAAAGAGAGGCACCTATTCACTGCAAAGATAGTTGAGCTCCAGGAAGACACCCTCATGGCACTCACAACATGCAAGGATGTGGATTAGTGGCATGAAAGGGTGCAGCAAGCCGCATATAGAATTGAATACATTGATGCAGTGCAACCAGAAAAAGATAAATAAGAACAAGGCATCCAAATGTTGGGAAAAAGTAGTCTTGATCATATGATGCGATCAGCCAAGTATTGAGATAAGATGTCTCAGGAACCACACAGAGAAATTCAAAAGAAATAGGCAAAACTCAAGAAATATTAAAATCAACAAAGGAATGAAGCATATCAGACTCCCTGAGTTTGGAGATCCCAACAACTTTGTCGACTTGTGCGACATAGTCGAGTCGCATGCCAAGTAATATTCACTATGGGCCGAAGAGCTAGCCAAGGTGACCGACATAGTGTTGGGACAAGTGCAAAGAATTATGGAACATCCAATGAATGCTTAGACCGTGCTACAACAGTTAAACACCAGTCTAGTAAAGTACCGAGCACATGCAGTGGAGAGAAAAGGATTTTACGTGGCTCTGATGGAACAACACAGATTTCCATGGGCCGAAACTTGCGAGGAACTATCTATCAATTGGTCAGAGTATGAGAAATGTCACCCCTTTCAAGCAATATCTTGAGTTGATTGTCAAAGAAACTATTAGAAGAAGACACCACATGGCAATTTTTGTTTGTTAAATTGCACTTAGCCATTATTTTTTGTTGAATTTTATGTTATAAATAAGAACACCGACCAATTAGTTAAGGGTTGATGGTTGTTGCAAGAACTCCTTTCTGGTTGTTAAGAATTATTTTGAAGCTCCCTTTGAATTGAGAAGTCCTTTTGGACCTAAGACAAAGTATTTTCATCAAATGCATGTGATTGGATGTGGAGAATAACTATTTCCTATCTCGTTTCATGAATGATGTTGTAAATAAGTAAGAGAAATTAATTTTGTTGTCAAGTTATCTGGTGCAACGTTTTGTTGTTCTTTGCTTTAATGATGAAGATGAATTGTTGTGTTGTTATGTGATAAATGATTATGGTAGATGAATTATTTTACTTTCCATTATCTTATCACATATGTTTTTTCTTTCTGATAATTAGTATCTCAGACAGTAATTGGATGCTCACATGGTTAATGTATTAGTACTAGGCCTATGGCATAAAATTGTCATCTACATGCTTGTGCAACGGGTTATCCCAAGACTAGCCTCTTCCCCGGTAGTTAAAATTTAATCTTGTTTGTTACCAAGTTGGTTTATACTAGATTACATCTCATAGTGGTCCTACCCAAGAGAAAATACAAAAAGAGAATAGTCCAAACCGAAAGAAGAGCCTTCACAAGAAAACGTAAAGCCCATCAATAATTTGGTCGGATCGCAAGATCTGGAGAACCATTCCACTATTAAACATTGTAGAGTCTAATTGGGCCTCGGTGGAGGGTTTGGTTCCGACTGTTGAACCAAGTGATTTAGGACCCATCAACAAGGGGGTTACCCCCCTACGGGGTCCATGGGCAAGCACGCCCTCGAAGGAAAAATTGTCTTGTAAATGTATATTTTATTTCATAGTAAATATGGAATGTTCATTATAAGGTTGCAGATTTGGTGGTAGAAGTTATGTTAGGGTTTTTTTCCCTAGAAGGAAACCCTCTTTTATAAGGGAAATGTATTACGGCTATGTATCATTGAGAGTATTGTATTCTGAGTGAGGAGATTGTGAGAGACAGAAGAGGACGTTACAACGGGTTTGTTGTAGTTTGTATCCCTTCATTTGCTAGATAATAATAAAGGAAGGACCTAGAAATTTATCTAGTGGACGTAGCCCACACTGGGTGAACCACGTATATATGTGTTTCTATTGTATTGTGTATCTTATGTGTTCTATTTCCACTTTTTTTTATTTTATTTCTCCGCGATCCTGTTTTTCTAACACTTGAGCAACCCATACTAAAATAGTTCTCTCGACATAGCTAGTCCCCCCTAAACCTAGGTACAAATATCCTCAAACCCCCTCTCCCTCCATAGCACTCTAAAATATTCCATCCTTGCAAAAAACCATAATTTTTCAGGCCACATGAATATCAAAAACGTCATCTAAATCATTTGCATACTTCTCCCTTAGCTAGGGTCATACCTAGCAAATTTGGGACCCAAATGTCAGTTTTTGCCAATTTGAGAATCACTCTGTGTTCTAGCATTGGCTAGTGTTGATATTGGGTGAAATTCATGTTTAGTTCAATGCATTAATTTCCCCCAACTATTTTTAGGAAACAAAATTCCATGATAAACCTAATAGAAGAGAACAAGACATATTTGAATAAGAAAGTAAATGACAAAGCAATCACACATTACATAGATATTTTACCCTAGAAACCTAGACAAGAAAACCAACATTCCTTATGCACATTTCTCTATTATTGTCTTATTCATTTAGAATAAAGGGGCACATTTCTAACCTTGGTCTACATATAATACACAATCTCCATCAAACCCTCTTTCTTCCACAAGAACAACCCTACAACCAATTCATATAAAAGCTACATGACCAACAACCAACTCCTAAAGATATGCAATAAGGTCATTAACAACATCGATTTAATACAATTACAGTGTCCCTTATTTATAGTATTTATAGTAGGAAAAAAATTAAAGAATGGAGCCTAGAAAATGGTTACAGATCCACGTAGATCATTGGCTACACATACCATGAATCTTGGAATTTGTTTACATTCAAATCACTGGTTGACTACCAGTCGAAGTACTAGTTGACTACTATTCGGATTACCAGTCAACTACCAGTCAAACTCCATTTGTTCTTCATTCAGTTTCCAAATGACCTACTAACGACCTCCTGCTGGATGACCTTTCGAATTGATATCGATCAGTTCAACTTTGAATTTTCTTGGTCATATTCGACCTTCGACTTTCACTGCAAAGAATATAACAACCCAACATTCTCTCACTTGTTGTCTTCTTTGTTGATACATGAGAACCTAGAATTGTATTCACAGAACTAGGGAAGAAATGGAAATTGCCTCTCTACACCAAGAGAAATTCACAACACTCATAGACTTGGTCAAAGAGTTTGTTATGTTTTTTGTCTCTTTCCGTCTAGAGCAATTTAAAAAAAATAAAAAATCGCTACTAGAACTTCCAGTAGCGCCTTCATTAAAAGTTTTGGCAGGGGATGATATGGATTCCAAATGCAAGGATTTGGGTGAAATATTGTTTTATATGTTTTTATTAGTAAATAATTTCAGTTATTCTTGCAAAAATATTGGGCACGAAGGCCTTATCTCCCATTATTTGAATTGTCGATCCAAGCACCAATACACAACACGGGTTAGCACCAATTACCAAGTCACACCAAAAATCCTAGCACACAAGGACCGAGCTTCAATATATGCCAAAGCGCCAAAGACAAGGGATGATCCCACTGTTAAATATAATGTAACCTCAACAGGCTGAGTGTACACTGCCAGCTGTACTTTCTATTCTTGATTTGCTTGAGCCTATTTAGCTCAGCCATCTCCCATTGCATAGTATCTCTTCACACCTTCTTCATTAACTCTTCTCATTGTACTCTTCTTCATATATTCTAATATATTGTTTTATGTTCTATTATTTTCTCTCTGCATTTCTTGCTTCACAATTTATCATGGTATCAGAGCTACAATAGTAAGCCCCTTCACACAGGCAGGAGAGCAACACAATCCTCAAACAACGCAGAGCTTCACAGACCTTGAGAGCATTTTGACACAGAATTTTCACAAGGCTTGGAGAGCTGTCCGCCATACTCTCGAAAGATCCTCGCAGGAAAATTCCATGAGGAAGAAGATTGTCATACGCTCAAAATATCAATGTAAGAAGCTCACGTGTCGAAGTAGAGCATACAACGCTCGAAATATCGAGGATGAAGAGAGTGCAGAAGAAGAAACTTTAACGATTCTTGTAATTTTCAAGAATCATCAAAGAATTCAAGAAGAAGAGCTTCAGAAGGTAGAAACGTTGAAGATTTCACAGAATTCGTGCAAATCTGTGAAAGATTGTTGCAGAAGGCATCATCCTTTAAAGATTTTTGGAAATCGCTCAAATCTGT
>JASDQU010815352.1:24990-34996 GCA_032191745.1 Picea mariana
AAGGTAATCCTCTTTTCAGTTCTGAAAAATCTACTGCAGAAAAAGTTGAGTTCTTTTCAGAAAACACTGATGATAAAACAACTGTAGATACTGTAGAAGGACAAACTCTTTTTAATCAACAGGAAAATCCTAGTGATAAAAAATTGATAGACTATAATTTGATTGAAAAAACTTTAGAAAGAAGCCACAGTTCTTCTTCCCTTGAATCTTTCCATTCTCAGCAACAAGAAGACCACTTAAACATCTATACTAGCCTCCTTGTTGTTGAACATATCCTCCAAGAGCTATCTGCTAAGGGTGAGGAAAATTTAGCTAGCCAGCTTGCAAATTTTTATAGAGCCTCTTATCAGACCTCTTTCCCATTGGAAGATTTACCTCTGTCACATTCCCCTAGTGTTGAAGACTTGAAGAAGAAACTATCATTTTCCCCACCTCTGATAGTCATGGCTGCAGCACCACCTCCTTTGACCAAGATGCAACAAATCCTGGTTGTTAGGTATGCACCACTCATATTGCCAAACCCAGTAGAAGCCATGCCAACAGGAGACTACCAGAAATATATGCCTAAATTCACAGGTAAAGGCGATGTGTCCGCTGAAGAACATATTGAGGCCTTTTATAGTTATTCATAGAACCTTAATATTGAACAAGAAGATGTTTGGACACGATTTTTTGTCCAAAGCCTAGATGGCCATGCTAGGAAATGGTTTAAAGAACTCCCTGCTGGTTCCATTGTCGGAATCGAGCAATTGGATGAGATATTCTTGAAACATTGGGGTGACAGAAGAGATTTTGTCTACTACATCACAGGATTTGGCAACTTGAGGAAACATAGTAATGAATCAGTCTCTCATTTCACTAAGAGGTTTAACCGGATGTATGGCAAAATTCCAATCGAGATAAAACCATCAGATGCTTCCACAAAGATTACATATTCTGATGCTTTTGATTCAGATTTATGTTTGTTGTTGAGAGAAAGGAGGTCACCATCATTATCCCTCATGCAAGATGCTTCCCTTGAGGTGGAATCAAACATTCTAGCCTCCCAGAAGCGAAAAGGAGAATCCGATAGGAGAAGGTCAAAGAATGAAGCATCATCTTCATCACATGATGATCCAAAACTCGATAAAATGGCCAAGATGCTAGAATCTCTAACCTCTGAGATATCGAAGCTAAAGATCGAAAATAAACAGCCTGTGAAAAGTAGACGCACTTATGATCCTGCAGGCATAAATCCTAATCTAAATCCCAACAGTTTCAGAAGGAATAATCAGCCTACTCAAATCTTGCAGAGAGAAAAGAATTCTAATGAAGATCAGAGGATAAAGGTCCCTCTTCAGAATGTTGTGATGGATGATGACAATGGTGATGATTAGCAAGATGAAGAAGGTGACATTCATTATGTTGGAGAAGAGACAGGAAAGTCTTATCTAACACAACAAGATTATGAGGAATCATTAATGACTGAATAGATAGAAGATGATCTCCTTGGTGATGGCATTTTCATAGCAGAAGATAAGAACAAATATAACCTCCGATCTAAATCTAATGCTGCTCAACCAGATGCATCAGCCTCTCCTGAAAAGACTTCTACCCCTGTCAAGGAAAAAGATCAAACATCAGAAGATCAACCAACAAATTCTTCAAAGGTGAAAACATCAGCTCCTCCCAAGAAGACTGTTGCCCCTGTCAAGCAGCAAACTCCAGAAAGTCAGCCTCCCGTTGAACAGAAAAAGAATCAGGAAGCCCCTTCAAGTCAAGTAAAGATTCCTGATAAAATTGCTGATAAGGTTCCATATTCTTTTAATTTCGAGGATGAAATACAGAAAATTAAGATTCCTATTCCTCTGGTTGAGCTAATGAAAAATGAGATGTTTAAAAGGGATATCCTCAAAACTTTAGATCCCCAATCTGTATCTCCTTCTGCCGATATCCTCAAAATTTATGATGATAAGCCAACCATCACTCTGGGTCAGTTGGTAGAAGACAGAGATGAGAGTTGTCCTCCCTTCTACATCTCCTTAAATATTCATGAAAAAACACTGCACAAATGTTTGTTGGACTCCGACGCTTCACACAATCTAATGCCAAAGGCTGTCATGGATGATCTTGGGTTAGAGATCACCAAGTCTTATCATGACCTCTTCTCCTTTGATTCCTGGAAAGTAAAATGTCTTGGGATGATTAAGGATTTGGCTGTGACCTTGACTCAAGCATCAATGAAGACAATGGTGATGGATATAGTGGTGGCTGACATACCTCCAAAATTTGGATGCTTACTATCGAGATCATGGATGAAGAGATTAGGTGGCACTCTTCAAATAGATCTCTCTTATGCTACAATCCCTGTTTTCGGAGGAGTGAATAGAAGGATTTACAGGGAATCTCAGTTGGCATATGTTATCAGTGACGAGAAAAATCCATCAAATCATCCTATCTATTCAGTAGATACAGATATGGGATCCTGTATCTTGCAAATTGATGATTCACTGCCTAATACATTGCTCCTCAGAAAGCCCACAGATCAGATCATAGTTCAGCCTACAGAGACAATAGAAGATGATCTTTGGACCATGTTCTTTGATGGTGCTTTCACTAAGGATTCAGTTGGAGCAGGAGTGGTATTCATTTCTCCCTCTAAGAAAACTTCTCATTTGTCCTTTAAACTTGATTTTAAAGTGACTAATAACATTGCTGAGTATGAGGCACTACTTTTGGGGCTGAAGGCTGCCAAGGAGAAGGGCATTAAAAAATTGCAGGTGTTTGGAGATGTAGATTTGATTATTCAGCAGGTGAATAAGTCCTTTCAAGCCAAGCATGTCAGGCTGAAGGCATAGAGAGATGAAGTGCTGAAGGCAATTAGTGATTTTGTAGATTTTAAGATTTCATTTGTACCTAGAGCCATGAATGAATTGGCTGATTCATTGGCTGTGTCCACTTGTGCATTCATACCCCCTCTACCTCATAAATTATCTTACGAAATTCAAGTTAAATATAGGCCCTCTCTCCCTAATAATGTAAAATTTTGGAAGGTTTTTGAAGACAATGCTGAACTCACTAGATTCCTTGCAGTGATAGATGAGTTTGTAGATCTGTAGATTGATCAGGAGAATGAACATGACCATGAAATTGAGCAGCCAAAGCTCAAGAGAAAAATTGCAGCTCATGAAATAGTTTAGCTGTCCACCAACAGAATTCCCAAAGGTTTGGTCCCATTGGAAAGGTTGTTTGATAGCAACGATGTGGATGTCAAATTGAAAAGTGGGAGGAAGATTCATATGTTTTACAGTATAATGTGGCCAACGAGCAAGATCCTAAACATGTCAACTTGGCCTCACATTTGACTGAAAAACAAAGGGTTGATTATGGAGAATTGCTGAAGGAATTTGCAGACATCTTTGCTTGGCAGTATGATGACTTGAAGACTTTTGATATAGAAGTGATTCAGCATAAAATTCCCTTGAATAAAGACACTAAACCATTTAGGAAGAATCTTATATCCTTCAACCCTTTGCTTCTACCTACAATGGAAAAGGAAATCAAGAAACGGTTGGATGCCCACATTATCATTCCTCTCAGGTATTCAGAATGGATTGCAAATCTTGTACCAGTTAGGAAGAAGAATGGGGAGATCAGACTTTGCATGGACTTCAGAAATCTAAACAAGTGTTCTAGAAAGGACAACTACCCTCTGCCTAAAATGGATCATATTCTGCAGAAGGTGTCAGGATCGAAGGTGATGTCTTTCATTGATGGGTTTTCCGGAAACAACCAGATTGCTGTCCATCCGGAAGACAAAGAAAAGACTGCTTTTACCACTCCATGGGGCACGTTTATGTACAAGAAGATGCCCTTTGGATTGATGAATGCAGGAGAGACATTCCAAAGGGCAATGGACATTTCTTTCATTGGGGAGAAAGATAAATTTGTCCTAATTTATCTGGATGATATCACTGTTTTCTCAAGCAGCCACGAACTTCATTTGCAGCACTTAAGAAGGAAATTTATGAAATGTCACAGGTATGGCATCTCTCTTAATCTGAAAAAATCAAATTTTTCACTTAAGGAGGGGAAATTACTCGGGCATATTGTTTCAGTTGATGGGGTTAAGATTGACCCAAAGAGGGTAGAAGCAAATAAAAATTTGTCTCTTCCTAGATCAAAGAAAGACATTCAGTCTTTCCTTGGGACTATTAATTTTGTCAGAAGATTTATAGTGAATTTTGCTGAACTCACAAAGCATATCACTGCTATGTAGAGGAAAGACTCTGAGGTAAAGTGGAATGAAGCAGCCGGACATTCATTCAATGCCATCAAATAAGCCATCACGACAGCCCCTGTTTTGATCAGCCCCGATTTCTCCAAGGTATTTTACATTTTTTCATTTGCTTCCAGTGATACGATCGCAGCAGTAATCTTGCAGAAGAATGTTGATGATCAAGAGCAGGCGGTTGCCGTCTTTAGTAAGGTCTTGAGAGATGCAGAGGTAAAGTATGAGTTGTTGGAAAAACAAGCATATGCACTTCTCAAGTCACTAAAATCTTTCAGGGTCTACATTCTTCAGGCAAAGGTAATAGCTTTTGTTCCCTCCAGTTCAGTTAAAGATGTTCTTGTCCAACCTGATATTGATGGAAAAAGGAGTAAGTGGATATCAAGATTGATTGAATTCGATGTTGAAATCAAACCAGCAAAGCTAGTGAAAGGTCAGGGCCTTGCCAAACTCCCGGCAGAGGAAAATTGCAAGCTGCTTGACATAAATCTAATGAGTATTGATACAGAAGATGTTCCATCTGCAGAGAACAAGGAGGGTGAGGGAATGCAGGTTGTAGCTCATTTAGATGATTGCAAATGGTACAGTCATATTATTCAGTTTTTGAAAACTTTATCAGTCCCATCAAATTTGACAAAGACTCAAAGAAGGGCTTTGAAACTCAGAGCTATAAATTTCCGCATCAATAATAATTTGTTGTTCTGGAAGAATCCCATTGGTTTATTGTTGAGGTGTGTGAACCAAGAGGAGGCAACTAAATTCATGTGTGAACTTCATAATAGTTAATGTGGAGGAAATCACTATTGGAAAACCACAACACACAAAATCTTAAGAGCTGGTTATTACTGGCCATCTTTATTTTCAGATGTGTATGAGTTTGTGAAAACATGTGACAAATGTCAGAGATTTGAAGGTAAACAACAACTGAAGTCCCTTCCTCTCAAACCTATAGTAGTCACAGGGCCTTTCCAGCAGTGGGGCTTGGACTTCATAGGTGAGATTCATCCTCCTTCTAGTGGTCAGCATCGGTGGATCCTGGTTGCCACCGATTACTTTACAAAGTGGATTGAGGCTATTCCCACCTGGAACGCCAATCATACTGTCATCATAAAATTTCTGCAGGAGAACATATTTTCCAGATTTGGCTGCCCCAAGAGATTGGTCACTGATAATGCTATTGCATTCAAATACAAACACTTGGTGAAATTGTGTGAAGAGCTGGGAATTCGGTTGGTACATTCCACAACTTACTATCCACAAGGGAATGGTTTAGCTGAGTCATCCAACAAGAGTTTAGTCAGAATAATAAAGAAGCTGTTCGAAAAAAATGCCAGAGGCTGGGATTCCAAACTGAAGTTTGCCTTGTGGGATGACAGGGTAACATGTAAGAAATCAATCGGTACATCTCCTTTCAAATTGGTATATGGTACTGAGGCCATATTTCCTGTTCAACTTGCATTACCGGTTGCAAAATTCTTACAAGAAACTGATTCTAAACCAAGTGATTTGACTAGGAGGATTCATAATTTGGTAGAACTGCAACAAGATAGAGAGCAGCTCTTGGAAAAAACTAAATTGCATCAGGAAAGAATCAAGCAAACTTTCGACAAGAAAGTCAAATCAAATGTCTTCAAAACAGGGGATTTGGTCTTAAAGTGGGATGCAGCAAGGCAGGAGAAGGGGAAACATGGAAAATTTGAGGCTCTTTAGACAGGTCCTTTTGTCATAACAACGGTGCAGCAGAACAATACCTTTTTACTCCAAACTCTTTCAGGCGAGCCAGTATCAGGTGGCCCTTTCAACGGGTGCTTCCTGAAGATCTATTTCTCATAAGGCTTCCTTTGAAGCCAGGTTCTTCTTGTACATATTTTCATTTTCAGTTCTGTTTTCTTTATTTCTGTCATTCAAATAACTCCATGCCCAATGGTACTAGCAACTATTTTTCAAATTTCTATTTCAAATTGCAATAAGGCTACTGAGTCTAGCTAGGTTCTTGGTCACCTCATAGGGAGATGCCCATTCCAGTTGGAGCCAAATTTTAACTCCCAAAATGAAACCGTCCTTTTGGTCAAGTTTTGTGGTGGATAGCATGGCTATCGGTAGTGTCCTCAAGACATTTTTGAGTTTTTATAGCTTCAAAACTTAGGTTTTAGTTTTGGTATTAGAAAATAATATGACCCATAAAGTCTTCTTTTCAAAATTTGCATAATTCACTTTCAACAGCTAACGTGTGTCCAAAAGTTGAGTGTTAGCTGTGGAAAGTGGCGAATTTCAGCAGCTAAGGAGCGCTTTTCATAAGTCTGTGCGCTATTGAAAGTGGTGAATTTCAAAATGTCCAACAATTAGTTTCGCGGGTCGTGCGCTGTTGAAAGTACATACTTTCCACAGCTATGGAGCGGTTTTCCAAAGGTTGTGCGCTGGTGAAAGCGAAAACTTTCCGCAGCTAAGAACCAGTTCTTAAAAGGTCACGCACTGAGGAAAGTGAAGACTTTCAACAGTGAACGGGGGTTTTCCACAGGGTTATGCGCTGGTGAAAGTGGAAAGTATGAACAGCTAACAGAGGCATTTTCCACGGGCCGTTGGTTGAAGAAAGCGGGAATCACGTGCGTGATATCCACGTCTGAAGGCAATGATGATATGATCATCCCACGTCAGGAAAATCCAAATCATGCACTGATGAGAGTGGGTAATGATGGAAACTCAATTCTGCACGTCAGAGTAGGATCGTGATGCGAATTCGGCTCAGAAACTCACGCTCCACAATCATGGCATCAGGGATGGCAAGTTCGAGTTCAATGTTGCAGGTAGAAAGGAGGTACCGCCGACCTGACAATATCAAATCAAATTGCGGTTTCCATATCACACATCGTTCATGGAGGTCTATTGAAGTTTCATTTGTTTCAAAACGGAGCCAACACCCGAAGTGCTTTCAACAGCGCAGAACTTCGGCTCGACCAACAGTTACAGGGGTTACAAATTGTCGGGATCTTCGAGTTACAGTATGGTGAGAAAATGCAGTGGTGCTCTACTTAAGAGAGAGTTGGATAGCCTGTCCTTTTTACAAACACACCCCAAAGTCCAGAGACATTTTTCAAATGCAGGGTGTATTGGGTTTGTTGAAAGATTGCAAATCGATTGCCACCAGTCTACGGCAGAAGCTTTTGCCAAGACTTTCGATGGGAACAAAGCTCATGTTGGGTCCATGGAAATCAGAGTGGATGAAGCTGCTATTGCTGCAACAACAAGCCTACCACGAACCGGTCAGAGATGGTTTAAAACCACTGCTCCCAAGAATTTGGATTTCAGAGTTTATTTGAAAGAGGGGTACAGGCACAAGGCATGAAAAAAAGGCATGTTAGTTTCTTATCTAGACGAAGAATGGAAGGGGTTGTTCAAAGGTATCCAATTGTACATTACCTCGGAGGGCAGGTATGATAAAATTCTGATGTACCACTTCAAACTCCTCTTAATTTTCCTTATTTCCTACATAAAAGTTTGACTAAAATTTGCAAGAAGATTAGAGCTCAACCCTCGAGCATGAAAACTACTCTGTGTCACTTCGGCCTCATAAAATTGATTATCCTGGAGGAATTGAAACAACAGGGAAGGAGCTGGGAGCATTTCCTATTTTGGGAAGGTTTTGAAACACAGAACCAGGTTGCAAATGAACATGGGAAGGGTTCAAAGAAACAATCATCTCCTCAAAGTAGTTCAAGAAAAAGAAGGACCCTGCCAGGACCTCCAGAAGACAGAATATCTGGAGTGAAGCCTCACAGGTTGAAGAGAAAGTTAAACTTTGAACAGACCACAGAGCAGACCACAGAGCAGAGTATAGGGAAGAATATATTAAACTTGCCCTATTCAGATTCAGAATCAGAGCAGCAAGATCAATGCCCTGTCACTGAGAATCCYGAGCAGACAACTGAGTGTGCAYAAAACTATGAGACTTTCACTCATACAGAAGAGGGAGAAACATCAAAAAKCTCCAAATCAAAGAAGTCTCAGAAGATCAAGCATCTCAAGGAGGTAATTGCCCAGCAAGAGGTTTTGGAAAGGGYAATTAAAGAAAGGTATAARAAGTTGTCWGAGAACTTTGAAAAAACCAATACTGCATTCGAGAGATTGGCTAAGGAAAGTGTTAAAGAGAAGAAAAGGAAGAAAAAACTCACCAAAGATTACAATAGCATGTGGTGGCTTGCCAAACGCCTTAAAAGGCAGATAAGAAGGTTAAAACAAAAACAGAGGAAAAAATCTCATCCAGATCTGAAGGTTCTCGCTCAAGTGGCCGTTAATATGCAAGGTGAGAAATCAAGAACACACTAAATTTTGATGAAATCAAAATTTTGGAGGTGAAAAATCATTTTGAGTGCAATCGGGACTTTCACCAGTGCAAAGCTATCATTTTATGACCCGTTAGCTGTGGAAAGTGACGGCTTTCAATAGCTAACCCGCGAAAAATTAAACGATTGCGCTGTTGAAAGATGGGAAAGTAATTTTTGAAGCCAAGGACACGACAGTTCATTCCAAACAGGTTTTGAAGGGGCTCCAGTGTATCAGTGGGCTATTAGATCACATGCAAAGGGTTCAACATCAGAGGTTCGAGAGAATTTTGGTAACACATGCAAAACCATTTCCTCAAAAATTGACCATGAACGTTGGGAGATCCAACTGTCAAAGACAGGTGTCTTGTTATTCTTCACCACATTGCAGATATCAAGAGCTGAAGGATGCAGATGGCGATTTTGGAGATTGAAGACAGTTCGACTTTTAAGTTTAGTTGTTAAAGACTTTATTTCAATTTGTTTAGATAGAATTGAGTTGTCTTTATTAAATACAGATTCATGTTTTTAGGATCTGTATAACTGTTTGTAAGAGGCTATAAATGCCTATTTTTGATATGAAACAAGGGTTCAAACTGGGAGACATTTTCATGCTATTGTATAGACTCTTTTTGCAGAAATAAAGTGGAGTTTTCTTTCGTTTGCAATACCAGAATTATTCATCTTTCATTATCTGTACTTTAATTTCAGTTTATTCTAGTTCATAAAGACTGTTACCTCTTTGTTGAACTCATAGGCTTGAAATTAGAGGATTCCTTGTTGTCTTGTATTAGGCCCTACTTTCACTAGTATTGGCAAATCAAGAATAGTTTTCTCCATACTCTCTTTCAATTATTGGATCTGGTTATTGTTTACTGAAAGCACTGTATCTTTAAATGTGTGATGAGCTGTTTATTATACAAACCATTGAAGACCCCATTGTCCCAAACACCTAAAAATCATTATTTCTAAGTTACCAAGCATCCTTAGCCTACAACCATAAGGAGTTTCTTGGAGTGATAACAGGAACAACAAATGTGAATTTGATAAAAGGAACAACGTATGAAAAAAGAAATCAATCCACAAGCGATAAACTAACAACAATTGGAAATGGAACATCAATCGATAATATTTAAATGAAACATCTATCCTTTGTAAATGAACAACATAACTAATTCATAAAAGAATCAACACACTCACGAATCTATCTTAACTATTTCAAGGAAATTCAAATTACGGAACTGAAATAGAATTGATATGATTACAGATGAGACAATAATTCTTTTTGTTTGGGCCCACGATCTTTAGGTGGTACTTCTATGTAAAACTCAGTACTCAACAATGATCAAAATGCTCAAAGCTTTCATTAATTCCATAAATGGTAAATCATTTACAACGGACTATTGTACATAACAAT
>JASDQU010815352.1:44965-61501 GCA_032191745.1 Picea mariana
AGAAGACAGAATATCTGGAATGAAGCCTCACAGGTTGAAGAGAAAGTTAAACTTTGAGCAGACCACATAACAGACCACAGAGAAAAACACAGAGCAGAGTACAGGGAAGAGAACCAATATACTAAACTTGCCCTATTCAGATTCAGAATCAGAGCAGCAAGATCAATGCCCTGTCACCAAGAGTCCTGAGCAGTCAGCTGAGTGTGCACAGAACTATGAAACCTTCAATCAGACAGAACAGGGAGAAACATCGAAAAGCTCCAAGTCAAAGAAGTCTCAGAAAATCAAGCATTTGAAAGAGGTCATAGCTCAGCAAGAGGTCTTGGAGCGGGTGATTAAAGAAAGATATAAGAAGTTGTCTGATAACTTCACCAAGACCAATGTTCCGTTTGAAAGATTGGCTAAGGAAAGTGTTAGAGAGAAGAAGAGGAAGAAAAAACTCACCAAAGACTACAACAGCTTGTGGTGGCTTGCCAAACGCCTCAAAAGGCAGATAAGGAGGTTGAAACAAAAACTAAGCCAAAAACCCCATCTAGATCTGAAGGTACTCGCTTAAGTTGTCGTTAATATGCAAGGTGAGAAATCGGATACACACTAAGTTTTGTTTGAAATCAAATTTTGGAGGTGAAAACTCATTTTGAGCGCAATCGAGACTTTCACAAGCGCAAAGCTATTATTTTATGACTCGTTAGCTATGGAAAGTGACGGCTTTCAATAGCTAACTCCCGAAAAATTAAAGGAGTGCGTTGTTGAATGCTGGAAAACTAATTTTTGAAGCCAAGGACAGGACAGTTCATTCCAAACAAGTTTTTAAGGGGCTCTAGTGTATCAGTGGGCTATCAGATCGCATGCAAAAGGTTCAACATCAGAGATTCGAGAGAATTTTGGTAACACATGCAAAACCATTTCCTCAAAAATCGACCATAAACGTTGGGAAATCCAACTGTCAAAGACAGGTGTCCTGCTATTTTTCACCACATTGCAGATACCAGGAGCTGAAGGATGCAGATGGCGATTTTGGAGTTTGAAGACAGTTCGACTTTTAAGTTTAGTTGTTAAAGACTTTATTTTCAAGTTGTTTAGATAGAATTGAGTTGTCTTTATTAAATACTGATCCATGTTTTTAGGATCTGTATAACTGTTTGTAAGAGGCTATAAATGCCTATTTTTGATATGAAACAAGGGTTCAAACTGGGAGAATTTTTATGCCATTGTATAGACTCTTTTTGCATAAATAAAGTGGAGTTTCCTTTCGTTTTCAATACCAGAATTATTCATCTTTCATTCTCTGTAATTTAATTTTAGTTTATTTTAGTTCATAAAGACTGTTACCTCTTTGTTGAACTCATAGGCTTGAAATTAGAGGATTCCTTGTTGTCTTGTATTAGGCCCTACTTTCACTAGTATTGGCAAATCAAGAATAGTTTTCTCCATACTCTATTTCAATTATTGGATCTGGTTATTGTTTACTAAAAGCACTTTATCTTTGAATGTGTGATGAGCTATTTCTTATACAAACCATTGAAAACCCCATTGTCCCAAATACATAAAAACCATTATTCTTAAGTTACCAAGCATCCTTAGCCTACAACCCTAAGGAGTTACTTGGAGTGATAACAAATTGGCGTCGTTGCCGAGGAGAGGAGATCGAAGATCAATTTCTCTGGGAAACGACATAGATCTAGTTCTTGATGATAGACAAGAAGTAGACACTTTCGGTTGTACATTTTCTATCTGGCGACTCCATTGAAATGAAGTGGCTCCCAAAAGAGCTCACACCAGGTGAACCAAGAAGGCCCACTGACGACACCAGTTCCTAACCCTGAGAATATCATCAGTAATGGTAAATCTTTGCAAAGAAAGGCTTTCGGATCTGCCAAGGCAGTAGAATCAGGTATTCAAATCAACACTCCTCATTTTATTTCTGAGAAACCTCTAATTGAATCCCCTGCTGTTGAAATTTATAATTCTCAGGAAACCAAAATTTTTTCTCAAACATTGAAGGGAGAGGAACCTTCATTTTCTTCTAATATTACTGATTCTGTTCTTGAGATTGATATTTCATCCCATCCAAAAGAATTCAATACAGAATCCTCCAAACAGAAAGAAAATTCTTCTTCATCTTCTCTCGATTCATCACCCATCAAAACTTCGAAAGGTGTCCTATACACCCACACTAATCTGCCTGTTCTTGAAGATATCCTCCATGATCTGTCCTCTAAAGGAGAAGAAAATCTAGCTTTGTTGCTTGGTCAGTTCTATAAAGCCTCTTATTTCTCATCTATTTTCGAAAACTCTGCTCAAGGTGAAGTAAGACAACCCTTCTATTCTAACTCAGACAGCTCATCTCCTCCATCGTCTCCTACGAGTTCCTCGTCTGTATCAATCACCAAGACTGTCATGGCTACCCCTTTGACCAGAATGGAACAAATCTTGGCAAACAGATATGCCCCACTTGTACTGCCATATCCCTTATCTGCCATGCCAACCAGTGACTATTAGAAATATATGCCAAAATTTACAGGAGCAGGGGAGTATATTGTTGAAGAACATATTGAAGCATTTTATGCTTATGCCGAAAATATCAATATCTCAGAAGAAGATGTGTGGACTAGAGTTTTTGTTCAGAGTTTGGATGGCCAAGCCCGAAAGTGGTTCAAAGAGCGACCAACAAATTCAATCACTGGCATTGAACAATTAGATGAGGTATTCTTGAAGCATTGGGGAGAAAGAAGAGATCTATTATACTACATTTCTGAGTTTGGAAATTTGAAGAGGGAGGATGGAGAGTTGGTCTCAAATTTTATCAAGAGATTTAATAAAATGTTTGGAGAGTCGGTCTCAGAGTCGGTCTCAGAGTCCTCTTCTTCTTTTAACAGTAAAATGGAAAAGATGGCTAAGATGTTAGACAGTCTAACATCTGAAATGCCAAATTTAAAGGTTTAGTATCAGCAACCAGCAAGAGCAAAAGAGCCAAATGCTTTTGCCCCCAGAAATCCAAATGCTTTTCCCTACAGAAGGAATAATCCAAAAACTCAGATTCTACAAAGAGATAGGAATTCTAATGAAGATTCGAGGATAAAAGTTCCTCTTCAGAATGTAGTGATGGACGAAGACAATGGTGAAGATCAAGAAGATGGGGAAGGCGACATTCATTGTGTTGGAGAAGAGACAGAGGAGTCTTATCTAACACAACAAGATTATGAGGAATCATTAATGACTGAACAGACAGAAGATGATCTTCTTGTCGATGGAATTTTCACAGTCGAAGATAAAAATAGATACAACCTCCGATCCAAATCTAATGCTGCTCAACAAGATCCACCAGCCTCTCCTGAAAATCTTGCTACCCCTGTTAAGGAAAAAGACCAAACATTAGAAGATCAGCCAACAAATTCTTCAAAGGTGAAAGCATCAGCTCCTCCCAAGAAGACTGTTGCCCCTGTCAAACATCAAACTCCAGAAAGTTAGCGTCCTGTTGAACAACAGAAGAATCAGGAAGCCCCTTCAAGTTAGGTAAATATTTCCGATAAAATTGTTGATAAGGTTCCATATTCTTTTAATTTTGAGGCTGAAATACAAAAGATTAAGATTCCTATTCCTCTTGTTGAGCTGATGAAAAATGAGATGTTTAAAAAGGATATCCTCAAAACTTTAGATCCCCAGTCTGTATCTCATTCTACTGATATCCTCAACATTTATGATGATAAGCCAACTATCACTCTAGGCCAAATGGTAGAAGACAGAGATGAAAGTTGTCCTCCCTTTTACATCTCTTTGAATATTCATGAGAAAACACTGCATAATTGTTTGTTGGACTCCGGTGCTTCACACAACTTGATGCCAAAGGCTGTCATGGATAAGCTTGGGCTGGATATCACCAAGCTTATCATGACCTTTTCCCCTTTGATTCTCGAAAAGTGAAATTCCTTGGGATGATTAAGGATTTGGCTATAACCTTGACCCAAGCATCAATGAAGACAATGGTGATGGACATAGTGGTGGCTGACATACCTCCAAAATTCGGATGTCTTCTATCAAGATCATGGATGAAGAGACTAGGTGGCACTCTTCAAATGGATCTCTCCTATGCTACTATCCTTGTTTTCGAAGGGGTGAACAAAAGACTTTACAGGGAATCTCAGTTGGCATATGTAATCAGTGATGAGAAGAATCCATCCAATCATCCTATTTATGCGGTCGACACAGATATGGGATCTTGTATCTTGCAAATTGATGATTCACTGCCTGATACATTGCTGCTCAGAAAACCCACAGATCAGATCATAGTTCAGCCCACAGAAACAATAGAGGATGATCTCTGGACCATGTTCTTTGACGGTGCTTACACTAGGAGTCAGCTGGAGCAGGAGTGGTATTCATTTCTCCCTCTAAGAAAACTTCTCATTTGTCCTTTAAACTCGATTTTAAAGTGACTAATAACATTGTTGAATATGAAGCACTACTTTTGGGGCTGAACGCGGCAAAGGAGAAGGGCGTTAAAAAATTGCAGGTGTTTGGAGATGCAGATTTGATTATTCAGCAGGTGAATAAGTCTTTTCAAGCTAAGCATGTCAGGCTGAAGGCATACAAAGAGGAAGTGTTGAAGGAAATTTAAAATTTTGCATATTTTAAAATTACATTTGTACCTAGAGCAATGAATGAATTGGCTGATTCATTGGTTGTGTCTGCTTGTGCATTCATACCTCCTCTGCCTCACAAATTATCTTATGAAATTCAAGTTAAATATAGGCCCTCTCTCCCTGATAATGTAAAATTTTGGAAAGTTTTTGAGGACGATGATGAACTCACCAGGTTCCTTGCAATGATATATGAGTTTGCAGATCTGCAGATCGATCAGAAGAACGAACATGACAATAAAGTTGAGCAGCCAAAGCTCAAGAGCAAAATTGCAGCTCATGAGATAGTTCAGCTGTCCACCAACAGAGTTCCTAAAGGTTTGGTCCCATTGGAAAGGTTGTTCGATAACAACGATGTGGCTGTCAAATTGCAAAGTGGGGAGAAAGAGTCAGATGTTTTGCAGTATAATGTGGCCAGTGAGAAAGATCCCAAACATGTAAACTTGGCCTCACATTTGACTGAAAAACAAAGGGCTAATTAAGGAGAATTGCTGAAGGAATTTGTAGACATCTTTGCTTGGCAGTATGATGATTTGAAGACTTTTGACACAGAGGTGATTCAACATAAAATTCCCTTGAATAAAGACACCAAACCATTTAGGAAGAAGCTTAGATCCTTCAACCCTTTACTGCTGCCCACAATGGAAAGAGAAATTAAGAAACTGTTGGACGCCCGCATTATCATTCCTCTCAGGTATTCAGAATGGATTGCTAATCTTGTGCCGGTTAGGAAGAAGAATGGGGAGATCAGACTATGCGTCGAATTCAGAAATTTAAACAAATGCTCTAGGAAAGATAGCTACCCTCTGCCTAAAATGGAGCATATGTTGCAAAAGGTGTTAGGATCGAAGGTAATGTCCTTTATTGATGGGTTTTCTGGATACAATCATATTGTTGTTCATCCGGAAGACAAAGAAAAAACTGCCTTTACCACTCCATGGGGTACGTTTATGTACGAGAATATGCCCTTTGGATTGATGAATGCAGGGGCGACATTCCAAAGAGCAATGGACATTGCTTTCATTGGGGAGAAAGATAAATTTGTCCTGATTTATCTTGGTGATATCACTGTTTTCTCAAGCAGCCATGAACTTCATTTGCAGCACTTAAGAAGGACATTTCTGAAATGTCGAAGGTATGGCATCTCTCTTAATCTGAAAAAATCAAATTTTGCACTTATGGAGGGGAAATTACTTGGGCATATTGTTTCAGCTGATGGGGTTAAGATTGACCCAAAGAGGGTAGAAGCAATTAAAAATCTGTCTCTTCCTAGATCAAAGAAAGACATTCAGTCTTTCCTTGGGACTATTAATTTTGTCAAAAGATTTATAGTGAATTTTGCTGAACTCAAAAAGCATATCACTGCTATGTTGAGGAAAGACTCTGAGGTAAAGTGGACTGAAGCAGCCAGAAATTCATTCAATGCCATCAAGGAAGCCATCACAACAGCCCCTGTGTTGATCAGCCCCGATTTCTCCAAGGTATTTTATATTTTTTCATTTGCTTCCAGCGATACTATCGCAGCAGTACTCTTGCAGAAGAATGTTGATGATCAAGAGCAATCATTTGCCTTCTTTAGTAAGGTCTTGAGGGATGCAGAGGTAAAGTATGAGTTGCTGGAAAAACAAGCATATGCACTTATCAAGTCACTGAAAGCTTTCAGGGTCTACATTCTTCGGGCAAAGGTAATAGCTTTTGTTCCTTCCAGTTCAGTCAAAGATGTTTTTGTCCAACCTGACATTGATGGAAAAAGGAGTAAGTGGATAGCTAGATTGATTGAGTTCGATGTTGAAATCAAACCAGAAAAACTAGTGAAAGGCCAGGGCCTTGCCAAACTCCTGGCAGAGGAAAATTGCAGGCTGCTTGACATAAATCTGATGAGTGTTGATGCAGAAAATGTTCCGTCTTCAGAAAACAAGGAAGGTGAGAGAATGCAGGTTTCATCTCATCTAGATGATTGCAAGTGGTACAACCATATCATTCAGTTTCTGCAGACTTTATCAGTCCCATCAGATTTGACAAAGAATCAAAGAAGGGCTTTGAAGCTCAGAGCTATAAATTTCTGCATCAATGATAATTTGCTATTCTGGAAGAATCCCATCGGTTTGTTGTTGAGGTGTGTAAATCAAGAGGAGGCAGCTAAATTCATGTGTGAACTTCATACTAGTGAATGTGGAGGACATCATTATTGGAAAACCACAGCACACAAAATCTTAAGATCTGGTTACTATTGGCCATCCTTANGAGTTTGTGAAAACATGTGACAAATGTCAGAGATTTGAAGGTAAACAACAACTAAAGTCCCTTCCTCTCAAACCTATAGTAGTCACAGGGCCTTTCCAGCAGTGGGGCCTGGACTTCATAGGTGAGATTCATCTGCCTTCTAGTGGTCAGCATTGGTGGATCCTGGTTGCCACCGATTACTTTACAAAGTGGATTGAGGCTATTCCCACCCGGAATGCCAATTATATGGTCATTATAAACTTTCTGCAGGAAAACATATTTGCCAGATTTGGCTATCCCAAGAGGTTGGTCACTGATAATGCTGCTGCATTCAAAGATAAACACTTGGTGAAATTGTGTGAAGAGCTAGGAATTCAGCTGGTACATTCCACAGCCTACTATCCACAAGGGAATGGTTTAGTTGAGTCATCAAACAAGAGTTTAGTCAGAATCATAAAGAAGATGATTGAACAAAATGCCAGAGGTTGGGATTCCAAACTGAAGTTTGCTTTGTGGGATGACAAGGTAACATGTAAGAAATCAATTGGTACATCTCCTTTCAAGTTGGTATATGGTACTGAGGCCATATTTCCTGTTCAACTTGCATTACCGGTTGCAAAATTCTTACAAGAAATTGATTCTGAACCAAGCGATTTGACTAGGAGGATTCATAATTTGGTAGAACTATAGCAAGATAGAGAGCATCTCTTGGAAAAAACTGAATTGCATCAGGAAAGGATCAAGAAAACTTTCAACAAGAAAGTCAAATCAGATGTCTTCAAAATAGGGGATTTGGTCTTAAAGTGGGATGCAGCAAGGCAGGAGAAAGGGAAACACGAAAAATTTCAGGCTCTTTGGATAGGTCCTTTTGTCATAACAGCGGTGCAGTAGAACAATACCTTTGTTCTCCAAACTCTTTCAGTCGAGCCAGTATCAGGGGGCCCTTTCAATGGGCACTTCCTAAAGATCTATTTCTCATAAGGCTTCCTTTGAAGCCAGGTTCTTCTTGTACATATTTTCTTTTTCAGTTCTGTTTTCTTTATTTCTGTCATTCAAATAACTCCATGCCCAATGGTACTAGCAACTATTTTTCAAATGTCTTTTTCAAATTGCAATAAGGCTACTGAGTCTATCTAGGTTCTTGGTCACCTCACAGGGAGATGCCCATCCCAGTTGGAGCCAAATGTTAACTCCCAAAATGAAACCATCCTTTTGGTTGAGTTTCATAGTGGATCGCATGGCTATCGGTAGTGTCCTCAAGTTATTTTTTGAGTTTTTATAGCTGCAAAACTTAGGTTTTGGTTTTTTCTTAGAAAATAATTTGACCCATAAAGTCTTCTTTTCAAAATTTTCATAATTCACTTTCCACAGCTAATGTTTGTCCAAAAGTTGAGTGTGCGCTGTGGAAAATGGTCACTTTCAACAGCTAAGGAGCGCTTTTCATAAGTCTTTGCACTGTTGAAAGTGGTGAATTTCAAAATGTGCAAGACTCAGTTTCGCGAGTCGTGCGCTGTTGAAAGTGCATACTTTCTGCAGCTAAGGAGTGCTTTTTACAAGGTGGTGCGCTGGTGAAAGTGAAAACTTTCTGCAGCTAAGGAACACTTTTTATAAGTCACATGTTGAGTAAAGTCAATACTTTCAACATCTAATGGGGGTTTTCCACAAGGTCACACACTGGTGTAAGTGGCAAGTATGAACAGCTAACATAGGCGTTTTCCACGGGCCATTGGTTGAAGAAAGCGGGAATCACATGCGTGATATCCACGTCTGAAGGCAATGATGATATGATCATCCCACGTCAGGCAAATCCAAATCATGCACTGATGAGAGTGGGTAATGATGGAAACTCAATTCTGCACGTCAGAGTAGGATTGTGATGTGAATTCGGCTCAGAAACTCACGCCATATAATCATGGCATCGGGGATGTCAAGCTCGAACGCAGTGGTGCAAGTACAGAGGAGGTACCGCCAGCCTGATAAGCATCAAATAAATTCGTTGTTTCCATATCATACCCTCTTCGCGGAGGCTTATCAAAATTTCAAATGTTTTAAAATAGAGCCGAATCCCGAAGTGCTTTCCACAGCACAGAACCTCGGCTCGACCAACAGTTGCAGGGGTTACAAATTGTCAGGATCTTCGAGCTACAGAATGGTGAGAAAATGCAGTGGTTCTCTACTCAAGAGAGAGTTGGATAGCCTGTCCTTTTTACAGACACACCCCGAAGTCCAGAGACATTTTTCAAACACACGGTGTATTGGGTTTGTTGAAAGATTGCAAATTGGTTGCCACCAGGCTACAGCAGAAGCTTTTGCCAAGAATTTCGATGGGAACAAATCTCTTGTCGGGTCCATGGAAATTAGAGTGGATGAAGCTGTCATTGCCACAGCTACAATTTTACCAAGAACCGGTCATAGATGGTTTAAAACCACTGCTCCCAAAGATTTGGATTTGAGAGTTTATTTGAAAGAGGGGTGCAGGCACAACGCATGGAAAAAGGGTATGCTAGTTTCTTATCTAGACGAAGAATGGAAGGAACTGTTCAAAGGTATCCAATTGTACATTACCTCAGAGGGAAGGTATGATAAACTTATGATGTACCACTTCAAACTCCTGGATCATTTCACAGGCAAGACCCCTCTTAATTTTCCTTATTTCCTACATAAAATTTTGACTAAGGTTTGCAAGAAGATTAGAGCTCAACCCTTGAACATAAAAACTACTCTGTGTCACTTCAGCCTCATAAAATTGATTATCCTGGAGGAATTGAAACAACAGGGAAGGAGCTGGGAGAATTTCCTATTCTGGGAAGGTTTTGAAACACAAAACCAGGTTGCAAATGAATAGGGGAAGGGTTCAAAGAAACAATCATCTCCTCAAAGCAGTTCAAGAAAAAGAAGGACCCTGCCAGGACCTCCAGAAGACAGAATATCTGGAGTGAAGCCTCATAGGTTGAAGAGAAAGTTAAACTTTGAACAGACCACAGAGCAGACCACAGAGCAGAACACAGAGCATCCTACAGAGCAGAGTACAGGGAAGAGAACCAATATACTAAACTTGCCCTATTCAGATTCAGAATCAGAGCAGCAAGATCAATGCCCTGTCACCAAGAGTCCTGAGCAGTCAGCTGAGTGTGCACAGAACTATGAAACCTTCAATCAGACAGAACAGGGAGAAAAATCGAAAAGCTCCAAGTGAAATAAGTCTCAGAAAATCAAGCATTTGAAAGAGGTCATAGCTCAGCAAGAGGTCTTGGAGGAGGTGATTAAAGAAAGGTATAAGAAGTTGTCTGATAACTTCGCCAAGAATAATGCTGCGTTTGAAAGATTGGCTAAGGAAAGTGTTAGAGAGAATAAGAGGAAGAAAATACTCACTAAAGACTACAACAGCTTGTGGTGGCTTGCCAAATGCCTCAAAAGGCAGATAAGGAGGTTGAAACAAAAACTAAGCCAAAAATCCCATCCAGATCTGAAGGTACTCGCTCAAGTCACCGTTAATATGCAAGGTGAGAAATCGGATACACACTGAGTTTTGTTTGAAATCAAATTTTGGAGGTGAAAACTCATTTTGAGCGCAATCGGGACTTTCACCAGCGCAAAGATATTATTTTATGACCCGTTAGCTATGGAAAGTGACGGCTTTCAACAACTAACCCGCAAAAAATTAAAGGAGTGCACTGTTGAAAGCTGGAAAACTAATTTTTGAAGCCAAGGAAAGGACAGTTCATTCCAAACAGGTTTTGAAGGGGCTCCAGTGTATCAGTGGGCTATCAGATCACATGCAAAAGGTTCAGCATCAGAGATTCGAGAGAATTTTGGTAACACATGCAAAACCATTTCCTCAAAAATCGACCATAAACGTTGGGAAATCCAACTATCAAAGACAGGTGTCCTGCTATTTTTCACCACATTGCAGATACCAGGAGCTGAAGGATGCAGATGGCGATTTTGGAGATTGAAGACAGTTCGACTTTTAAGTTTAGTTGTTAAAGACTTTATTTTCAAGTTGTTTAGATAGAATTGAGTTGTATTTATTAAATACTGATCCATGTTTTTAGGATCTGTATGACTGTTTGTAAGAGGCTATAAATGCCTATTTTTGATATGAAACAAGGGTTCAAACAGGGAGAATTTTTATTCCATTGTATAGACTCTTTTTGCAGAAATAAAGTGGAGTTTCCTTTCGTTTGCAATACCATAATTATTCATCTTTCATTCTCTGTAATTTAATTTCAGTTTATTTTAGTTCATAAAGACTGTTACCTCTTTGTTGAACTCATAGGCTTGAAATTAGAGGATTCCTTGTTGTCTTGTATTAGGCCCTACTTTCACTAGTATTGGCAAATCAAGAATAGTTTTATCCATACTCTATTTCAATTACTGGATCTGGTTATTGTTTATTGAAAGCACTTTATCTTTGAATGTGTGATGAGTTGTTTCTTATACAAACCATTGAAAACCCCATTGTCCCAAATACATAAAAACCATTATTCTTAAGTTACCATGCATCCTTAGCCTACAACCCTAAGGAGTTATTTGGAGTGATAACAAATTGGCGCCATTGCCGGGGAGAGGAGATCGAAGCTCAGCTTCTCTGGGAGACGACATAGATCTAGTTCTTGATGATAGAGAATAAGTAGACACTTTCAGTTGTACATTTTCTATCTGGCGACTCCATTGAAATGAAGTGGCTCCCAAAAGAGCTCACACCAGGGCGAACCAAGAAGGCCCACTGACGACACCGGTTCTTGACCCTGATAAGATCATCAGTAAGGGTAAAGCTTTGCAAAGACAGGCTTCTGAATCTGCCAAGGCAGTAGAATCATGTATTCAAATCAACACTCCTCATTTTATTTATGAGAAACCTCTAATTGAATCCCTTGCTGTTGAAATTTATAATTCTCAGGAAACCGAAAATTTTTCTCGAACATTGAAGGGAGAGGAACCTTCATTTTCTTCTAATATTACTGATTCTGTTCTTGAGATTGATATTTCATCCCATCTAAAAGAATTCAATACAGAATCCTCCAAATAGAAAGAAAATTCTTCTTCATCTTCTCTCGATTCATCACCGATCAAAACTTCGAAAGGTGTCCTATACACCCACACTAATCTGCCTGTTCTTGAAGATATCCTCCATGATCTGTCCTCTAAAGGAGAAGAAAATCTAGCTTTGTTGCTTGGTCAGTTCTATAAAGCCTCTTATTTCTCATCCATTTCCGAAAACTCTGCTCAAGGTGAAGTAAGACAACCCTTCTATTCTAACTCAGGCAGCTCATCTCCTCCATCATCTCCTACGAGTTCCTCGTCTGTATCAATCACCAAGACTGTCATGGCTGCCCCTTTGACCAGAATGGAACCAATCTTGGCAAACAGATATGCCCCACTTGTATTGCCAAATCCCTTGTCTGCCATGCCAACCGGTGACTATCAGAAATATATGCCAAAATTTACAGGAGCAGGGGAGTATAATAGTGAAGAATATATTGAAGCATTTTATGCTTATGCCGAAAATATCAATATCTCAGAAGAAGATGTGTGGACTAGATTTTTTGTTCAGAGTTTGGATGGCCAAGCCTGAAAGTGGTTCAAAGAACGACCAACAAATTCAATCAATGGCATTGAAAAATTAGATGAGGTATTCTTGAAGCATTGGGGAGAAAGAAGAGATCTGTTATACTACATTTCTGAGTTTGGAAATTTGAAGAGGGAGGATGGAGAGTCGGTCTCAGATTTTATCAAGATATTTAATAAAATGTTTGGTAAGATCCCTGCAGAGATTAAACCAAGTGATGCATCTGAAAAAATCACATTTTCTGCTGCATTTGATTCAGAGTTTTGTCTTATCCTTAGAGAAAGACAATCATCCACGCTTGCTTTAATGCAATATTCCGCCCTCGAGGTTGAGTCAAACATCACAACATCTCAGAAGCTTAAAGGAAGGGCTGAGAAGAAGAAGTCTGCTATCGAGTCCTCTTCTTCTTCTAACAGTAAAATGGAAAAATGGCTAAGATGTTGGACAGTCTAACATCTGAAATGTCAAAGTTGAAGGTTTAGAATCAGCAACTAGCAAGAGCAAAAGAGCCAAATGCTTTTTCCCCCAGAAATCCAAATGCTTTTCCCTACAGAAGAAATAATACACAAACTCAGATTCTGCAAAGAGATAGAAATTCTAATGAAGATTAGAGGATAAAAGTCCCTCTTCAGAATGTAGTGATGGACGAAGACAATGGTGAAGATCAAGAAGATGGGGAAGGCGACATTCATTGTGTTGGAGAAGAGACAGGGAAGTCTTATCTAACACAACAAGATTATGAGGAATCATTAATGACTGAACAGACAGAAGATGATCTTCTTGGTGATGGCATTTTCATAGCAGAAGATAAAAATAGATACAACCTCCCATCCAAATCTAATGCTGCTCAACAAGATCCACCAGCCTCTCCTGAAAAGCCTGCTGCGCCTATTAAGGAAAAGGACCAAACATTAGAAGATCAGCTAGCAAATTCTTCAAAGGTGAAAGCATCAGCTCCTCCCAAGAAGACTGCTACCCCTGTCAAACATCAAACTCCAGAAAGTCAGCCTCCTGTTGAACAACAGAAGAATCAGGAAGCCCCTTCAAGTCAGGTAAAGATTTCTGATAAAACTGCTGATAAGGTTCCATATTATTTTAATTTTGAGGCTGAAATACAAAAGATTAAGATTCCTATTCCTCTTGTTGAGCTGATGAAAAATGAGATGTTTAAAAAGGATATCCTCAAAACTTTAGATCCCAGTCTGTATCTCATTCTACTGATATCCTCAACATTTATGATGATAATCCAACCATCACTCTCGGCCAAATGGTAGAAGACAGAGATGAAAGATGTCCTCCCTTTTACATCTCTTTGAATATTCATGAGAAAACACTGCATAATTGTTTGTTGGACTCCGGTGCTTCACACAACTTGATACCAAAGGCTTTCATGGATGAGCTTGGGCTGGAGATCACCAAGTCTTATCATGACCTTTTCTCCTTTGATTCTGGAAAAGTCAAATGCCTTGGGATGATTAAGGATTTGGCTGTAACTTTGACCCAAGCATCAATGAAGACAATGGTGATGGACATAGTGGTGGCTGACATACCTCCAAAATTCGGATGTCTTCTATCAAGATCATGGATGAAGAGACTAGGTGGCACTCTTTAAATGGATCTCTCCTATGCTACAATCCCTGTTTTCAGAGGGGTGAACAAAAGACTTTACAGGGAATCTCAGTTGGCATATGTAATCAGTGATGAGAACAATCCATCCAATCATCCTATTTATGCGGTCGACATAGTTATGGGATCTTGTATCTTGCAAATTGATGATTCACTGCCTGATACATTGCTGCTTAGAAAACCCACAGATCAGATCACAGTTCATCCCACAGAAACAATAGAGGATGATCTATGGACCATGTTCTTTGATGGTGCTTGCACTAAGGAGTCAGCTGGAGGAGGAGTGGTATTCATTTCTCCCTCTAAGAAAACTTCTCATTTGTCCTTTAAACTCGATTTTAAAGTGACTAATAACATTGTTGAATATGAAGCACTACTTTTGGGGCTGAATGCGGCAAAGGAGAAGGGCGTTAAAAAATTGCAGGTGTTTGGAGATGCAGATTTGATTATTCAATAGGTGAATAAGTCTTTTCAAGCTAAGCATGTCAGGCTGAAGGCATACAGAGACGAAGTGTTGAAGGCAATTCAAAATTTTGCAGATTTTAAAATTACATTTGTACCTAGAGCAATGAATGAATTGGCTGATTCATTGGCTGTGTATGCTTGTGCATTCATACCTCCTCTGCCTCACAAATTATCTTATGAAATTCAAGTTAAATATAGGCCCTCTCTCCTTAATAATGTAAAATTTTGGAATTTTTTTGAGGACGATGCTGAACTCACCAGGTTCCTTGCAGTGATATATGAGTTTGTAGATCTGCAGATCAATCAGGAGAATGAACATGACAATAAAGTTGAGCAACCAAAGCTCAAGAGAAAAATTGCAGCTCATGAGATAGTTCAACTGTCCACCAACAGAATTACTAAAGGTTTGGTCCCGTTGAAAAGGCTGTTCGATAACAACAATGTGGCTGTCAAATTGCAAAGCGGGGAGAAAGAGTTAGATGTTTTGTAGTATAATGTGGCCAGTGAGAAAGATCCCAAACATGTCAACTTGGCCTCACATTTGACTGAAAAACAAAGAGCTGATTATGGAGAATTGTTGAAGGAATTTGTAGACATCTTTGCTTGGCAGTATGATGATTTGAAGACTTTTGACATAGAGGTGATTCAACGTAAAATTCCCTTGAATAAAGACACCAAACCATTTAGGTAGAAGCTTATATCCTTCAACCCTTTGCTGCTACCCACAATGGAAAGAGAAATTAAGAAACTGTTGGACGCCCGCATTATCATTCCTCTCAGGTATTCAGAATGGATTGCTAATCTTGTGCCGGTTAGGAAGAAGAATGGGGAGATCAGACTCTGCATCGACTTTAGAAATTTGAACAAATTCTCTAGGAAAGACAACTACCCTCTGCCTAAAATGGAGCATATGTTGCAGAAGGTGTCAGGATCGAAGGTAATGTCCTTTATTGATGGGTTTTTCGGATACAATCAGATTTCTATCCATCCGGAAGACAAAGAAAAAACTACCTTTACCACTCCATGGGCTACGTTTATGTACGAGAAGATGCCCTTTGGATTGATGAATGCAGGGGCGACATTCCAAAGAGAAATGGACATTGCTTTCGTTGGGGAGAAAGATAAATTTGTCCTGATTTATCTTGGTGATATCACTGTTTTCTCAAGCAGCCATGAACTTCATTTGCAGCATTTAAGAAGGACATTTCGGAAATGTCGAAGGTATGGCATCTCTCTTAATCCGAAAAAATCAAATTTTTCACTTAAGGAGGGGAAATTACTTGGGCATATTGTTTCAACTGATGGGGTTAAGATTGACCCAAAGAGGGTAGAAGCAATTAAAAATCCATCTCTTCCTAGATCAAAGAAAGACATTCAGTCTTTCCTTGGGACTATTAATTTTGTCAAAAGATTTATAGTGAATTTTGCTGAACCCACAAAGCATATCACTGCTATGTTGAGGAAAGACTCTGAGGTAAAGTGGACTGAAGTAGCCAGAAATTCATTCAATGCCATCAAGGAAGCCATCACAATAGTCCCTGTGTTGATTAGCCCCGATTTGTCCAAGTTATTTTATATTTTTTCATTTGCTTCCAGCGATACGATCGTAGCAGTACTCTTGCAGAAGAATGCTGATGATCAAGATCAACCGATTGCCTTCTTTAGTAAGGTCTTGAGGGATGCAGAGGTAAAGTATGAGTTGCTGGAAAAACAAGCATATGCACTTATCAAGTCACTGAAAGCTTTCAGGGTCTACATTCTTCAGGCAAAGGTAATAGCTTTTGTTCCTTCCAGTTCAGTCAAAGATGTTCTTGTCCAACCTGACATTGATGGAAAAAGGAGTAAGTGGATAGCCAGATTGATTGATTTCGATGTTGAAATCAAACCAACAAAACTAGTGAAAGGCCAGGGCCTTGCCAAACTCCTGGCAGAGGAAAATTGCAGGCTGCTTGACATAAATCTGATGAGTGTTGATGCAGAAAATGTTCTGTCTTCAGAAAATAAGGAAGG
>JASDQU010815354.1:25521-46379 GCA_032191745.1 Picea mariana
ATGGAAGACAAGTATTGACCTCATCCTTGCCAAGAATAAAGTGTTGGATATCATGAAAGGAAAGATCGTGGAACCACAGTTTGAAGAAGGAAAAGAGAAGGAACCTTAGAACATTGCAATTGTGGAGAAGTTCAAGGATAGTGACATCAATGCCATGAGTATCATAGTGGACTCTGTAAAATACCACTTGATACCTTACATCTCTCATCTTGACTCATCTAAGAAGATGTACAATGCCCTAACTAACCTCTTCTAGTCAGAAACATTGGACAAGTAATGAGTCTGAAAAATGAGCTCCGTGACATGAAAATGAATGATGATGATAACATAACATTATACCTTGTGAGAATCTCTCAGTTAAGAGATCAACTACAAGCTATTGAAGAAATCATTTCAGAGAAGGAACTGGTAAATATAGTACTTAATGGCCTTCCCAATACACGTGATGCATTTTCCGCAAGCATGAACACAAGAAAGGAGTATCCCACATTTGAAGAACTTTGGACTTGTTGCACACAAGAAGAATCAAGGATTAGCGCAAAAGAGAATTCCAAAGGAAAGATGATGATTAAGCATACACAAAAAATTTCAAGAATTTCATGAATAAGAATAATTTTGGCTCAAGGAAGAAACCAAATCAAGAAAAGGATATGTCAAAAATACAATGCTTCAACTGTCGAAAATATGGTCACTACAAGAATCATTGTCCTGAGTTAAATAAAATGAAGGAAACAAACGAAGCAACAGTTTTCGAAGAAAGGGAACCCTCAAAGAAAGTCAAGCAGGATAAAACAAACTTCTTCTTCTAAGTCAAGGTAATAATATTCTTCAAAACCCTTATATATATCATGTTTACATAGTTCCTGTACATATCATGTATATCTATTTCTTGGAAGAAATATGTTCAAGGGAAACAATGCCTATGGAAGAATAAAATGATAAGGATTTCTATTACAATGACTACAAGTCCAACAATACACATGAAAAGATAAAGTATGTTGACAATCTTTGGTAACAATTCCTGTGGAAGCTATTTTATAAGTAACAATTGCCAGATAAGCCAAAATCATAATCAAACCTGAAGAGACCCAGAAGAAGTCAAAATAGAGGAAATTAGAAAAATACTTGTGTCACCTTGCAGAAGGCAATAAGAATGCAAACAAAAGTGTGGACTATATTAGATGGAGGGAGATGATTACAAAATTCCAAAAGAAGAGCATGCATTCATGCATGAAGCAAGGATTATGAGGGTGATAATCCTAGACAATATGATCCATTGAGGATTATGAAGTATCTATCCATGTTCCCATTGAAAGTAGCAGCCACGAAAAGAAACACGTGTTAAGTTTGACTTTAGAAGAAGTCTTTTTCTAAAATAGGCCTTAAAGTATCCTTGGTTGTCCATATACATCCATGATCCTATGATGAAAGGAAAAAGTTGGAATCTTCAGGGCATGGAATTTATAGAAAAATCCATAGACCCAAGAGCTAAAGAGAAATGTGAGGAAGAACATGAAGATTCCAAGAGAGAAAGAAAATGCAGAACAACCAATTATTATACCGAGAATCACAAAACTACTAGCTTGGTTTGAACCCACTAGAAGAAATCATGTAGAATAAATGGAAGTTGTGATGAAGAACAATATATGTAAGAAATTGTGAAAAAGGGTTATGAATGGAAGCATTGCAAGATTCAGAATAGAGGTTCTTCCATAAGGAGGAGAAGACTATGATAACAACTTGTTCCCATAAACCAGATATACCTCTATCTGAGATATTATATCTCTTGCAGTATCTATGGATTGAAGTTTACATCAGTTGGTTGTAAAAGACTATTCTCCCAATAGAGAATTTGAGGAAGAAGCTTATGTAAAGAAATCTCAAGATCTTAAGGTATACCAGAAAGAGACCCATGTATGCAAATATAAGAATACCTTATATGGATTCAAACAACTTGATGCAGAGTATCTCATATATAGCAGAAGCATGGTGAAAAAATTCTATGACAGAGATATTGTATCAGAATAGTTACTCAGAAGTCTGGGATGATGGATTGCTAATCCATGGAAAACTCTCATGATGACAAAATAATTGCTACTTGGATATGTTTCAGTTTGAGCCCTGCCACAATGTCATGAGCTAGCAAGAAACAAATGTGTTGATTCAACCATGATATATTGTAATGATCAGAGCTATATGAAGCCTTCAAAGAAAAAACAGTGTTCCATGACAGACCAAAGTACATTGAGATCAAGCATTACATTCTTCGTGATGAAGTCCAGAAAAGAGAAGTGGTTCTCCAATATATCTCCATAGATGAGCAGATAGCAAACATTTTGGTAAATCCTCTGTCCAAGATGAAAACATTTGTGTACTTAATAAATAAGTTGGGGCTCGTGTAGATGACTTCCTTATTGAAAAAGGAAGAGATTAATCCCAGGTTGGGAGGGAGAACTGATGTGTTTGATTTACGGACAATCATTTTTTAGTTCGAAAAATGGTCCAGGATGGGCAGTTCCTTTCCAATTCGGAAAGTGGTTTGAGATTTCTGACGGATAGGCATTTTCCAATTTGAAAAATGGTCCAGATCGGACAACCATTTTCATAATGAAAATGGCTCGATAGATTGTTGATGTACCATAGACAGTGATTCCCCTTTTGGCCAGTGTGGGGGAATGATCTAGGATTGTCATTCTTCTTAGTAGTCACTCTGAGTAATGGTCAAGTAGAATGGTCTGCCTCGTCGGGAAATCATTCTTTTGAAGTTCACAGTTGTGATTAGTTTCGAATAATGGTTTGTTTTAGAGGTTTGTGCAGGACAATCATTTCCTTAGGAAATGTACTGGAAAATCATTCCCTAGGGAAGACTCATTCTCTCCATGTTGCACTATGTTTAGTGACGGAGGAATGGCCTAGTTAGGTGAATGGTCCAATTTCAACGATCAGGGACATGCATTCCCTAGGGCAGACTCATTCTATCCAAGTTGCACTTTGTTTAGTTCCATAGGAATGGCCCAATCAGGTGAGTGGTCCAGGCTTAGAAATCAAGGATAGTTATTCTTCGATGCTTGGGAAGAATAGTCCAGATATCCCATGGTTGATGTTTTACTTTCTGAGGGAAGATGCTCTTCTAGATCTCACATATGTGAGTCGAATAATGGCCCAGATGACTCATTTTATATCATGATATTGTTTCTATATAAGTTGATATCAGATGATATGATTTCTATGGAGATTGTATGTCTCTGAATAGTAGATGTATGCTACTATGGTGGATGTGTTCCACTGGTTGTGACTATGTGTCACTGATTAAGTAGCCGTGTGCTACTTGGTGTGGTTGTGTACCACTGGATAGCAGTTGTGTACTACTATAGATAGACACAATTGTGTTCTATTGAATGACATTGTTCTGATTACTGTGTAGACTATTAGTAATGTTGAAAATGATTATCAGCTAGATGGATAGTCAGTGTTCTAGTGGACATACATTCTCCAGGCGAAAAATGTGTTGGATTGTTGAGAGGGGGTGAATCAGTAATAGAGAAATAATAATCAGTTTTCACCATAAAATGCAAGTGTTATATCAATGTAGCATTATCATCTAATGGTTGTAGATTAAATAAACAATGAAAAAATAATCAATCAAACACATACACAGTACACCGGTGTTTTACGTGGAAACCCAAAGCAGGAGAAAACCATAGAATGATTTTGCTTATATGTCTTTACTAATTACATTCATTGGAAGCACCAACTTCCTTTGTTTTCCAGCTGCATCTGGAAGGAGGCTCCAACCCCCTAGTTTCTCAGGCTATAACCTAAGGGAAGCTCCAACTCCCCAATTTTCTGGCTACAACAAGAAGGAGGCTACAAACCCCTATTTTATCATGCTACAACCACATGTCCTTTCCCCATCCAACCGCCCTGGTATATAAGTAGAATGATGGAACCACTATCACACTATCACTGTGAGATATACTAATGTAAACTTGTACCAATCACCCTGCACCAAACAACCTGTACCAATAACCTGAACCATGCATCAACCATGCATCAACATGTACCTCAACTTGTAATCAACCTGTACCATAAAAAAGTGCATCAACCATGCACCAACTTGTACCAAACAACCTATAATCAACCTGTACCATAAACAAGTGCATCAACCATGCACCAACCTAGACCTCAACCTGTACCATGAATAAGTGCATCAACCATGCACCAAACCTATATAAATAACCTGTCCAAACAACCTATCACAACAACCTGTATCATCAATCTTATCAACCAAATCATATCTACTCACCAATATCAATCACCAAGACAACTCTCAAATATGTGCATCAACCAAGCATAACACATCAACTCATAATCATCACCAAGATCAATATGTGCTTCTAATAATATACCAATACAAGTATGCTACATCATCCATAAACCATGTGTCAACAATACTACTAAAATGTGCCTCCAACCATGTACCAAGTATGTACCAATCATGTGTCAACTACTCATCAACTATGACTCATCAAGATGTACCAACATCATCAACTATACACCTCATGTATGTGTCAACTCATCAACTACTTGTCTCAACCATGTACCCAACATGTGCCTCAACCAAAAGCCCTCATCAATTTCATCATCCAAATATGATTTGTAACTCTGTAATAGACCTGGTGTATATCATCACATACCTGCAAACCTTCCTTAACTTTAACAACAAGAGACTAGCATTTTCATCAAACTTTACTTTAGTATCACATGACTAGTTTTGGATTAGTCAACAACCCTAACTTGAAATAATCATAACGATGTACTTGTAATGAAAAAAGATCTGAAAATAGTACATAATGTTCTTCGGTGTGTTTTATGCAATTCCTCTAGGTCTTACTACTTGGAACCTCTCAAAAAAGGAGTTATAGCAAAAATGGCATACCTTGTTGAATTTTGGCTTCTTCTAGAGAGCAAACTTGTAGAGTGTTCCCCACACAGAATATTTTTTGTATGGATCTGAAAATTGTACACAGAATACTACAAATTGTACTCTAACCAACACATTTGGTCTTACTGAATTTGGATCTTTTATGAATAAGTTATTATGTTTTTACCCGAAACACCTTAGAAAGCATCATCAAAAAGAATTTTATCCTCCCTTGAATTTCGGCCCTCTTTATTTCACCTTCCCTCTAAAATTTGGCTTAGATATCCTTTGGTTACTTTAGTCACATGTAGATATTCAATATGCTCAAGTGTGATTTAAAATGAGAGAGCCTTGTCTCCTATTTATACTTTCATGTAGCTTCCTCAAGGGGTTACCTTTTAACCATCTTAACCCAATTTCCTTATTTTAGGGCTAACCCACTTTCCTTATTTTAGGGCTAACCATCTTAACCAATTTTCATAATTAGAAAGTTCTCAATTTACTTTATTATTTAAATAATCCTCCTTGACTTTGTCACTTCACTTTATTATTTAAATAATCCTCTTTTGACTTTGTCACTCACTTTATTATTTAAATAATCCTCTTTGACTTTCTCACTTCACTTTATTATTTAAATAATCCTCTTTGACTTTGTCACTTCAATTTATTATTTAAATAATACTTTTTGACTTTGTCACTTTACTTTATTATTTAAATAATTTCTTCTTTGCAAGCACTTTGACTTCTTTGACCTTTTGGGGCTTCAAGCCAACATATGAGGGTCCTTCAAATTCGTAAGGCCATAACTCTCAAACCGTGAGGAGTTATGTGACGTTCCACATACCACCAGAAATGGCATGACATGTACTATCCATATAGAATAGTCTTACATGAAAATATATCAAAACTCATACCATTATACATCAAACAAACTTGGGTCCATTACCCAAACCTTTGTGCTACCAGAATTCTCTACCAAAATTTCTTCAAGGGTTGACATCAATCACTAAGGGTTGACATCAATCTACAATATCACTCTCCAATGGTTGACATCAATGAAAACAAAAAATCCACCAACTGTCCATCAACCTAAGACAACTGTCTGACAAAATGGTCCAGGACATTTATTCTTCTAGGATGTATGTCTAAATTAGAAGAATATTCCTTGTAGCCCATGGCGTGGCTTCCAACATCTGTTGGAATAGTTATTCTCTTAGGACATATGTACAGATTAGAAGAATGGTTCTTTTATCACTCTGTGGAGTGAGTGACTTATTAAGTATCATGCCTGATTACTCAGATGGAGTATGTCTTCGAGAGATGATGCAGTTGATGCTATCAGATGATATTGATAATGATGAGTGTTCTCGTGATCTAATCATGAGATAGCATGTATGGATATGATGATGCTACTGATTGAATGATACATTTATGCTCAATACCATTGCTTCCAATACCTCCCTATCTAGGAGGGAGTGTTGATATTATGGTAGTTGTGGGAGGTATTAACCTCCACATGTAACCCTGACAAGAATAGAATATTCAGGGAAGCAAGAAGAAACCCTAAAGCATTGGAAATAACCCTAGAAGACAAGTCGACTGAAGGAAATATTTAATATTGAGCTTTTAGCCTCCAGAATGAGAAGTCATCCCAAACATATAAGGAGAAGTAGTATAAATACAGGATGCTAGATCACATTTGACACACACAACTCGCAACTGCAAAAATGTAAGAGTGTGCATTGCATAAATTGAGTAAGTGCCCAAGTATAGAGAGTAGTTGCAACTGTAGCTACTGCAACTTGTATTCTCGGTTTAGGCTTGTACTTTATATTGGTTATGGCTTGGACTTTCTACCTTGTGTGCTAGCTCTGGAGAGAGGTATGCTACATTCATTGGCTATTAGTCCTAGGGTTTGCTTCCAAAATTATTCTCTATCAAGGTTAAGGTGCTCGAGGGTGGCTTCGCCCTATGGTTAGGTTACAATATTGCTATATTGTCTATGGTTAAACGAGCATGCCTATTATTTATAACAACATCAACATCAACATCAACATCAACATTTAAATTATTTATGCACTGCATCATCGTGATCAACAGGAAAAATGCACATCTAATGAACATTGTTATAGCATACACATATATCAAGCACATTTAACAAACATATCTAACATGACCTAACAATATACACATCAACATATAAATTAAGTACATCAACATGAACAAAAGAAATGCCCTATATATATAATATATCATGAACAAGTCAAATACTTGCTATAACATATCTGGTACAACCAATGAGATAATCCTATCTACAATAATAGTGGAGGCTCGGTCTGTAGTAGAAGTTGATGGATGGTCAGGAGGAAGTGGTTGGTCGACTCTCTGATTAGAAATAGGAGGTGGAGGAATAGGTGTTGCATGCTCATCTAGGTGAGGTGAAGGAGGAGGAGGAGGAATACGTGCTTCATGATCATGATTTGGATGAGGTGAAGGAGGAGGAGGAGTATGTGGAGAAGAATCACAGACACCCTCATCAATTGATGAGGTATTGAATGAACGAGTACTGGAAGAAGAGTGTGTATCAACGGGAGCCTTCCTAGCCACTAGTAGCCTAGTATCTACGATGATATGACACATAAGAGGCATCATATCATGCGATGTTGGCCCTTGATTATGGAAGTAAGAGAAGATCGAGGAAGAAATGGTCAAACGCGAACTACGCGAGAGACATAGTGACTGTTACTAGGTCGAAGTAAGCAAAAGAGCAGAAAAGATGGAGAGAATTATGTAAAAGAAAGTTGTTGAATGAGGATATTAGGGATGAAAGATCAGCAAGAGAAAATAATCGTAGACAACTCAGCAAACAGAGAAATCCACCATTGGATGCTTTGGAGCACCACACAAGAAGGGAGGAAAGACAAGTTGGCGAAGCCCTGAAAAGGCAGGTCAAGTTGACCTAGTGTTTTAGACACCTAGGGTTTTGGGTAATTAGGATTTTGACACCTAGGTTTCTACCTAAGGCTATCCGTGAGGGACTATAATGTATAAATAGAGGTCGAGAGGACCTAGGTCGGGTCAGTACTAGTGTTGGGTATTGATATTGATTGTTGTTGGTTGAGAGATTATTGTACTATGAGAGAGAGGAGTGATGAGAGTGAGAGCCTTATGGTATTGTAAGATCTTTAGCTGGGTGCGAAGATCAAGTCCTGCAGCTGGGTGCGTAGGAAGGTGGGAGATAGAGAGAAGAAGAGAGAAGATCTGCTGAGTAAGAGCACAGATCAGAACTGTAAGCTTTATCTTAATATATCATAAGCATAGTTCTATGGACATAGACCTAGAGAGAGGGTGAACCATGTATATTTTGTGTCATATGTGTGATCGATTCTTGGATCTCTGTCATTGTTATATTATTATTTGCATTATTGTGTTAGATAAGATGTACAACTGCGCAGAGTAGATATAGCTGATAAGAGATATATGAATGTTGCATTATTGTTGTATTAGTTCCACTTGATATTCCCCCGGTTGTAGACATATCTGTCCTACAACCCCCCTCTTAGCTGCTTCAGGTGAGACTACATCTACTTCACAAGTGTTGCCAAAAGGGCCAGTAGATAGGGCTTGTTGGTGTGCTCTTGGAGTGAACCCTGGGTCTGCCCCTGTGCCAACAAATGGTTCCGTTGCTGGGACAGGAATATTTTTAAGGGAATGTCAAGGTGGTTCCCATCAAAGAACGAGATTCAAAAGTTGATAGAGGATCAAGAGAGGGACTTCACTGAAGCCCAAAACAAGAACTCTAAACTGAGTACTGAAGATTGGCTACAAAGATACATTTTCACCGACATTCACGAGATCTTCTTTGGGGGAATCCACCAGGAGTTGTTTGAATGGTTGGCTAGGTTAGCCGATACCCAGTTCGAGATTAGATCTAGACCTCCTGTGGTTTGGACGTCGACACTAATCCAGAAGGTCAAGAGAGTTGAAAACGTTGTATCCAGAGCAGTAGATCATTGGTTTGATAGTACCATTGGAGGGTATATCACCGAGTTTGCTATTGACAAAACAAAACAAAATCATATAACCAAGCTGAGAGATACTTTTTCAAAGGACCTAGAGGAAATTTTTTTCACTTTCTGAAGCTGAGAATCAAGATGCTCTTGCATGAAAACCATATATTGAAGATACAGTAGATTTTTCGGACCTGAAAAGGCTAATGTTCAAGATCTCGGACAACGATAGAGACACAGAAGTAGGACATACAACAATGGGAAAGTATTATGAGCGGTTCACCTTGAGAACTTGTTTAAGAAAAACTAGGAGAAGAGGGTTTCTATAGTGGAGAAGAGGTAGATATAACCGACGCAGAACATTCAGAGCCCACCAGAACAGAAGAAGGGGAAGCTGAAGAACTTCGCCAAAGCGAGCCAGAAACCTCAGGAACTATGCGGACTATTGAAGTAAGTAACATTAATCTTCCTATTGTCTCAACGGTACTTAGCAGTTAGAATAGTCAAAACCACCAGAATCCTCAGAGCATTGTTATTGGTAGCTTAACATCTACTTAGACAAGAATCCTAGTCAGCTCTATGGCATATGAAATGAGGCTCCCTATCTTTAGAGAAGATGGATCTGAACATCCAGATCAACATTGGTTTCTATGTGAAGTCGTATGGAATATTAAAAGTATCACCGACAAAGCCATCAACAGAACCCAGTTCAACACTACACTACAGGATCACGCACTGAGATGGTACATGAAACTTGTCCAAGGACTGGCGCAACCTAAGCCATTGAACGCAATCAAGAATGCGTTGATTGCAAAGTTTAAGAAACCTAAGTCGGAGTCACAATGTATTAAAGAGATAAAAGAGATCAAACAAAAGGTAGCAAAATCTTTTTGGGAGTTCGACCAGAGATTCAAGACCCTAACAGGCCGATTAACTTTTCAGATCCCCGACGAATAGAACAAAGAGTGGTTCATCACTGCATTGTTACCACACATCAGAGTCCCTCCGATGCATCAGAATATTGCATCGCAGGCAGAAGCTTTGGAAATCATCATGAAGCTTGAATCAACACCTTGTGTTTATCTAGCTCAGGCATGAGCCAGATCTTGAGCCAACTGACTAGTTTGTCTCTACAGGTCAAGGATATGAAGAAGGACAAGGGAAAGGACAAAAGGGAAGATGCCTGGTGTGTAAGATGCATATCATAAGGTCATGATAAGGAAAACTGTCCCTTATTCCATGAGTGTTTGGCCTCAGGAGCGTCGAGCTCCTTGAAGCAAGCTAACCTGCCCTGGTGTGATGTGTGCAGAAATATGCATCACCCAGGTGAGTGCTATTACATGCAGAAGTATGTTCAGACACCCAAAAACTTGTACTACACATTCTGTAAATCAGTAGGGCACGACGATCGAGATTGTAGAGCTTACGATCTCATGCATGAGAGGTCGAGAGACATATACAAGATTCAAGGTGAAGTACATCAAGAAGGAAATACTCCACAGTACAACTCTCCAGGGAGATGAAACTTCACTCCTCACGGTGGATACAGAGGAGGAGGAGGAGTAGGAGGTATGGGCCGAGGCCGAGGACAAATAATCTGTTATAACTGCATGCAACCAGGACACTTAGCAAGGGATTGTCATAATCCTTGCACAACTTGTAGTTATTGTAACTCTTTTGAGCATGTCATAGAAGAATGCCCTGTGCTACTGGCTAAGCTTCAGGAAAGATGAGGACCCCAACAGAACCCACAAGTACAACTGATATATGTTGAACCTCATGGAACCAAACCTAGAGTCGTTGTCATTACTCGAGGAGGCACTGCTATAGGAGAGGATAGAACAACACAAAGAAAGATCGCAGAAGAGTCAGGTATCAGGAAAGCTGAGGAGAAGACTCGGGCTTTTGATGCAAATAAAGAAAGATGAATCTTTGAGGAAGAAAGACAGGAGTTCAAGAGGAACCAAGGATCCTCATCTAGAACACAACTAGAAGTAAAAGAGTATGGAATGCCTTAGGCATTTGATCAATCGACTGCACATAAAGAAGGAAAATAGGAAAGTACGCTCATCGATTTTTTGTACACTTGTCTTAAATTAATTCAGGATGAGAAAGATGTACAAGAGTTACAGAACCTAATCAGGCAATATGAGCTAGGAAAGGTAGACCCCTTGCTGAACAGGGAAGTACACCAAATTGGTAAGAAGAGAAGAAGAAACAAAGAATTACATTTGAATGCTCAAATAGGAGAGTATGATATAGACTATGTGGTCCTCGACTTAGGGTTGGAGGTCAACGTCATGATGAAGCAAACTTGGGCACTGATGGGAAAACCCAAACTGATATACTCCTCTATCAGGCTTTGCATGGATAATCAACAAGTTGTCCTCCCGTTTGGATGATTGGAGCATGTCCCCGTGGACATTGACAGAGTTAGAACCTTTGCAGACTTTGAGGTAATTGAAATTGTTGATGATAGTTGCCCTTACCCTGCATTACTAGAAATTGATTGGACCTTCAACAATTCTACTGTGGTCGATTTAAAGAAAAGACACATGACATTTGAAGGATATGGCCTTAGGGTCATTTCACCCTTAGATCCAGATGAAGGTCCGCGGTATACAGAGCCCATCAGAGAAGAAGACTACGGATATGAGCTGGAAAACATCTATAAATTAATAGCCAGACAACAGGATTACATCAACCCTACTGCCGATGTGAATCTAAGCTGGCGAAGCGACAACACGTGTTCATCAGATTTAGAAGAAGCGTTGGAGAACTGGCAGAACCAGATGTATGAAGTATCCACAAGGATATGTGCTCGACTGAACAGAGAAGTCCGCTGAATTGGTACAACAACAAGTAACTTACCTATCTTTGATGGTCTGAATCCTTTAGAATCGTTCTTGATGGACTTTGAAACAATTGTACTAGCACAACAAAGGTTGTTGTCTATGGACAAGGCTCTGAAAGCTACACCAACAAGATGGTGGGGGAGACATAAAAGCAATATCACAGACTGGACACAATTCCAAACCTTGATGACAGTGCGGTTTTCAACACAAGTAGGAAGCTGGGAAGTGAGGTACATAGGTCAAAGCTTCCCAAAGGACCATGTACGAAGTTGTGAAGAGGCCTGGAGTGACATTCATCGAGAACAATGGGTACACAGATTCATTAACACGCTGGACACGACCCCTATTAACTGGTACCTTCAAGCAGAGTTGCACCTTATCACCGCAGATTGGGAAGGTATGCTTCAGAATTTTTTAACCACCTTTTTGTTTGAAAGTGAATTTCCCTTAGTAGATCAAGCATTAAATATTGTGAGGTAGAAATTATTTAAAGAGTCATCCAAACTCTCAATGGAGAAAGAAGAGGACGAATGGACTACGCCATTCCAGAAATTACAAGGATGTTACAACATTAATGCCGATGAAGATGATGATCCGAGGAAGGTAAACATTGCTGAGACAGAAGGCCATAGGAATGTGGAAGGACCAGGAGTTGAACTGCCATTCATTGGACATCCGATCAAGATAAAGAAAGTTAATATTGGGACAGAGGAGACACCGAAGCTTGCCAATGTCGGAGATTACTAGGATGCTTCTACCATTGACAAAATTACAGAATTATTGCATGAGTATCAGGACATGTTTCTGACCAAGTTCAATCATATGAAGGGTATCAATGGACCTATGGGAGAAATGAGAATACCTTTGAAACCAGATGTGAAGCTAGTCAATAAAAGACCCTACAGATTGAACCCGAAATATAAGGAAAAAGTGAAGATTGAGCTCGATAGAATGCTGGAAGCAAGGATTATTGAACCTGTCGAAGAGTCAGAGTGGATCATCTCTATGGTAGTACAAGAAAAGAAGACAGGCGAGATCAGAATATGTGTGGATCTCAGAAAGATGAATGATTCCTGTTTGCATGACCCCTTCCCTACACCATTTACATATGAAGTATTAGACAATGTGGGAGGCTAGGAGGTATATTCTTTTACAGACGGGTTTTCAGGATACCATCAGATCCAGATTGCCAAGGAAGACTGCCACAAGACCACATTTTCCATAGAATGGGGATCCTACCAATACATAGTGATGCCATTTGGATTGAAGAATGCCCCAACCATATTTTCTAGGGTGGTGGTCGAAGCATTCAAAGAATTTTTGCATAAGTTTTTAGAAGCCTATTTTGATGATTGGACTGTTTTTAGTTTGCTGAAAAATCATGTTGAATGTCTAAGGCTAATGTTGGATAAATGCAGGCAATGTCAAATTGATTTGAATTTGAAGAAGTGCATCTTCTTCTCACCATTTGGAATATTATTAGGTCATATTGTATACAAGTAAGGATTGTTGGTGGACCCATCCAAAGTTTCAATTATAGTTGATTTGCCACCTCCTACCTCAGTCAAACAACTGCGCACTGCACTAGGACATACTGGCTATTACAAGAAATTTATCAAAGGATATGCTCAGATTATTGCGCCAATGGAGAAGTTATTAAATAAATACTGTCAGTTTGGTTGGACAAAAGAATGCCAACAGAGCTTCGACACACTGAAACAAAAGATGGTGACTGCGCCTATTATGGTCTTTCCAGATTGGGGCAAGGAATTTCATGTGCATGTTGATGCGTCTTCCATTGCATTAGGAGAAGTACTAACACAAACTGGAGAAGGGGACATTGAGCATCCATTATCATTTGCCAGCAGAAAGCTATCTACCATTGAAATCAATTACACTACTACAGAGAGAGAAGGATTAGCCATGGTGTACGCACTGCAAAAATTCCGCCATTACTTACTAGGAGGACACTTTAAAATTTTTACTGATCACTCTGCGCTGAAGTACCTAGTCAACAAGCCAGTGTTGGGGGGGCGGGGGGGGAGAATATGCAAATGGTTTCTTCTGTTTCAAGAATATGATTTTGAGATCATAGTTAAGCCAGGAAGAATGAACAAGGGACCTGACCACCTGTCGAGGATGGAACATGGCGAAGAACCCACCAGTCCGGAGGATACACTACTGGATGCACAGTTGCTTGCCATTGGGAAGACGGATGACCACTTCACAGACATAGTCCAATTCCTATCAATGGGAATGGCTCCAAGTGAGTATATAATTTCCCAGAAGAAACAGCTAGTGGTGCGCGCTGCAGAATTTTCATTAATAGTTGGTTAGCTATATAAGATAGGACCTAATGAGATACTAAGAAGATGTGTGATGGAGGCAGAGCACCCAATGATCCTCACAGAATCTCATGAAGGCATCGCAGGAGGACATTACGCAAGCAAAGCAACTGCGCAGAAGGTTCTGCGAGCTGGCCTTTGGTGGCCTAATTTACACAAAGATGCTAAAGAGTATATGAGAGCCTGTGATGTATGCCAAAGAGTTGGAAAAACATCCATAAGAGACAAAATGCCACTAGCACCGCATATGACCCTACAAGCATTTGAAAAATGGTCCATTGACTTCGTGGGACCTATAAACCCACCAGGGAAGCACACAGGAGCAAGGTATATTATCACTGTGAAAAAATACCTGACTAGATGGGTCGAAGCAAGAGCAGTCATGGACTGTAGTGAAACTACAACCACACATTTTATATTTGATGACATAATAACCAGGTTTGAATTCCCTAAGACCCTTATGAGTGATCAAGGCACTCATTTTATCAACAAGACAGTTGAAGCCTTGACTGAAGAATTTGAAGTCCACCATCAAAAGAGTACACCTTACCATCCACAAGAAAACAGAACGGTTGAAGAATTCAACAAAATATTCAAGACAACATTGACAAAGATTTGCAGTGTCAACAGGGATGACTAGGATTTAAGAGTACCAATAGTACTCTAGGCTTATAGAACCACTTGTAAGAAATTAACAATGCAGACCCCTTTCAAGTTGGTTTATGGTCTTGAAGTTGTTGTCTCAATGGAGTACTTGGTACCAAGATTAAGAATTGTTGCATTTACAGACATGGATGATACTGGTGCTATTCGTGAGAGGCATGCCCAGCTGGTTGAACTAGAAGAAGACAGCTTTATGGTAGGATTCCATTAGCAGGTACAGAAGGAAAGAGAGAAGGCCTATCATGACAGACACATCAAGAAGAAGGCATTTAAAAAAGGTGATTTAGTACTGGTGTATGACAATAAATTTATAAAACATTCAGGGAAGTTCAGAACGCATTGGCTTGGACCATATGAGATTGCCTATGTTACAGAAGGAGGAGCTGTGCAACTGAATACATTGAAGGGAGAATGGAAAGAGGGATTAGTAAATGGGAATCGACTGAAGTTGTACTATGACAACCAGCTGCCTCGCAACTCTTAGTAAAAGCAAGGAAGAAAAGTGACTAGGTACTAGGTGCAGTTGAAACTGGGTACTAGACACAGAAAAGACAGTCTGCACAAGGATGGGAAGGAGACATGGAGCAGAAAGCAAAGGCTGCACTCTGCAGTCCAAATTTGAAGTGACATGGAAAAATCAGAACTGAAGTGCCTCGGGATGAGTCACAAGTGAGTGTTGGGGGCCTGTTGGCCCTTGGTTATGGAAGGAAGTGAAGATCGAGGAAGAAAAGGTCAAACACAAACTGCGCGGGAGACACAGTGATTGTCACTGGGTCGAAGTAAGCAAAAGAGAAAAAAATATGGAGCGAAGTACGAAAAATCAAGTTGTTGAATGAGGAGATCAAGGATGATAGATCAACAAGAGAAAAGAATCGTAGACAACTCAGCAAGCAGAGAAAGCCACCATTGCATGCTTTGGAGCACCACGTGAGAAGGGATGAAAGACAGGTTGGCGAAGCTCTGAAAATATGGGTCAAGTTGACCTAGGGTTTTAGACACCTAGGGTTTTGGGTAATTAGGGTTTTGACACCTAGGTTTCGACCTAAAGCTGTCAGTGGGGGACTATAATGTATAAATAGAGGCCGAGAGGACCTAGGTCGGGTTTGTACTAGTGTTGTGTATTGATATTGATTGTTGTTGGTTGAGATATTATTGTACTGTGAGAGAGAGGAGTGCTGAGAGTGAGAGCCTTATGGTATTGTAATATCTTTAGCTGGGTGTGAAGATCAAGTCCTGCAGCTGGGTGCGTAGGAAGGTGGGAGACAGAGAGAAGAAGAGAGAAGATCTGCTAAGTAAGATCACAGATCAGAACTGTAAGCTTTATCTTAATATATCATAAGCACAGTTTCGTGGACGTATCCCTAGAGAGAGGGTGAACCACATATATTTTTTGTTGTATGTGTGATCGATGCCTGGATCTCTATCATTGTTATAATTCTATTTGCATTATTGTGTTAGATCATATGTACAGTTGTGCAGAGTAGATCTAGCTGATAAGAGATATATGAATGCTGCATTATTGTTGTATTAGTTCCACTTGATATTCCCCTGGTTGTAGACATCTTTGTCCTGCAACCCCCCTCTTAGCTGTTTTGGGTGAGACTACATCTGCTCCGTAGGTGTTGCCAAAAGGGCCAGTAGCTAGGGCTTGTTGGTGCATTGTTGAAGCATTGAACCTTGGGTCTACCCTTGTGCCAACATGCGACATCTCCCTCCAAAGCTCCAATAGAATAGGATCTGCCCTAATGTCTCACATCAACACATGGCAGAATACCACCTCATCCAAAAGTGCACAGAGTCAGTCTCTCAACTCCAACTTGAATCTAGTATCTGGCCTACGACTCATGCCTCTGGGTATCTACACCTGAGGACCCTGACCCATCGTGACCTTAAGCATCATCTCCTCAATGTCATCTGGTGGGGGAGGAGGCACGTCCCTAATGAATGTTCCAATATCTGCAAAATATATAGTACACAAAAATAATTACATAGTTTCATTAAACAATTTAATAAAACAAGTTAAAGAACGTGTTAGAATTAATTTTATTCTAATTAAGTAAGACAATAAAATGAAACTAGATTAATTTAAAAAAAACACTAATATTATCTCTAACATATGGTGGTTCATCCTATGTGAAAAGGATGTTTGAACATCCTCGTCAATCCAACCCCGCGTAAGGACACGACACCATCATGAACATGTGATCGACCTCACTGGCTAGTAGCCCCAATGTGTCAGTGGAAATCTTGGCCGGAAACTCTGACTGGCCCCTCTTGGGAAACATCTTTCCCCACATGTGCATATGCACCTAAGTCATCGACCTAAAAGGCTAATGGAAAAAATTAGGCCTCGTCTCTAGAAACCTCTCAAAAAATAAACAAAACAACTCTGAAGCAAAAGGGAAGTTCACCCTCCCATGTATCATAGCACAACATCTATCTAGAGCTATACAAAACTGCTACAAAAAAATGGCAAACCATCTAATACATCGTGGCCTTTGTACCAAAGAATAAACATAATACAAAAGAGGGAAACTAATTCACTTCCCATCACTGGTAAAGTGTGTAATGGTCCTCACTAACAGTGAGAGGCACCTAACCTCCTCTACACCGAAAGAAGTGATTCGTAGTTTTCCACTAGACACCTAAAAATCAGATGGGGAAAGTACATCAACCGCAACATATATCTGAGAGTACATGAGTTGACTCTCTACTGCAACACCTACTGGGACATCAGGGAACTGGGGAAAATCCTCCCCTCTCCTGGATAGCCCAGTGATAAAATACATATCCTCCTCAATGGGATTGTACCACTGATCAGGATCGACAAAGAACGTCTATCAATGGACATCCCATCAATGGATCAACTATACCAACAACCTAGAGTGCCCTTCATGGATTTAGCCTCCTCATAGTACTTAAGGAGGCCTACATTCCTCAAGAGTACATGGGTCGCTGCAGTAAAAGAGAGAGGGTACAAATACCTCTCCCTCTCCCTCACCTCCCAATCATGTATAACATTGTACAAGTCAACCCTCTACTCTTATTGTTTTCGTTGTTCTCTCTGCTGACGTCTTTGCATAATTAACATATGCAATACATCAACCTCATATATGAAACATACAAAAAATGTAGTAAATGAGAAATATATTTATAAATATGGAAAAATAACTTTTTTCAAAAAATAAGTAAATTTCATCATCGGTGAACCCAAAAAAATAGTCAAACACTGCCTGCGGTGTGTATATTACTTGTGAGCACCATCGAAGGTTCTCCCTTATAACATAACGCATCGTGTGAAATTTGTTATATTATTTTATGCAGTGCATTGTATAACCTTACTACACCAGTGTGTGAAGGTTATTCGAAGCATCGTAAACAATTCTTTAAGAAAATATTTTTTCGGTGTGTATCCTTTTCCCAACACACACTGGTGTGTTTTAGGAAAGGTGATACATCGCACAACTAAAAAAATGATAATTATGGTACTTAGGCATTTATGCTATAATTGTTTTACAACAGTGCATTGTGTAAGCATTAACACATCGATGCGTACATTTACCAACGCATTGGATAAAATAATATATCTGATTTATGCGCTGTGTCTTCTAATGTAATGTCCCAGTGCGTTAACATTAATTAGATGCACCGCCAAAAATTAGCTATATTATTTTATGCGGTGCATCGATAAACTTACGCCCCGGTGCATTAATGTTTACAAATGCACCGCCATAAAAAAAAAAAATGGCATTGTTTTTCGGTGCACCCTGTAAATTTTCAAGGTGCAGCGTCTGTAGTGCGAGCCAAATGACTCGAACACACTGCACAGAAAAAATAAATTTAAAACAATGGAAATTTAACTAAATATTGAATTTTAATCCGCTAAAAGTTTAAGTTATAAAGAAACAAAGACATTACCTGGACATTTTCTCATCGGGGAGGCATGGTTGCCACATAGTCCAAAAAACAAAATTTTCCCACCGTTTGGAAAAATTTGAAAGCCACACACTAAGCAACAGATGGAAGGAAGGAATGTAAGGGAAGCACCGACTACAAGGCATTTCAGAGAGGCATTTCAGTAGTGTGTATGCATAAGTAATATTCATTTGTGCATTGTCATAGCCTCATATTCCATAACTCGTGTCATGTTAACATCACATCTACGTTGTTATTATTTTTTCCATTGTATTTGCATCTTTTTAGCATCGTAGTAGAAACGCTTTGCATCAAGTTAATGACACAATTTAATTTATTATTATTATTAATTTAACAATTATCGATTATTTAATTAATTATTATTATTAATTGATTTGATTTGATGATTATTTGTATAGTATTAAATATTGATGAGACTCATTATTAGTACAAGTCAATTTTATAATGTACTAATCACGAGAGAAAAACCATGTATGGAGAGAAAAAAAACATGACATCCACAAATGCAATTATGAAATTTTACTACACTAACAATTTCACACTATCAAAGAAAAATCCCTAGGGAAATGTCAACTTTCTATACAACATTGCATGAGAAAACATGTACACATATAAGAAAATGAAATAAATTTGATATTAGAGATTGATTGAACTATTGTCAATTCCCTCCTTATCTTCTCAATCCTCCTCATATTCACTCTATAGAAACACAATAAATGAACATTGGTTTAATAAAATAAAAATTTGCTAACATTTAAATATATAGTAAAAAACATATAGGTTAAATAGTTTAAATCATAATAATCCCAACTATTTCTAAGTTAAAAATAAATACATGATTAAAATTAATTAGTAGAGGTACATGCTGCAAAACTTCCACCATTCTTTAATAATTGAAATTCATTATCAAGGAGCTCATGACTATAGTCACTTAATTATATGAAATAAGAGAAAACCATACTTAGTAATGATCGCATATATTAAGCTAGTATATTAGTATAATAGATGAGATTATAATGATAAAATTGCAAAGTGCCATTTAATAAAGGACCTCCCAACTTGACCTAAAAATACATAATTGTTAATTTATTTGCACTTAATCATGTGTATACATAAAATAAAATCACTTAAATTTATTAATGTCTCACAAATTACCATGAAAGTAGACCAATAGTACTAAAATATTATATTTAATAAAATTAACAAGTTAAAAACATATCTAAATAAATAATTGAATACATATCAAAATCTCACAAATTACCATGAAAGTAGACCAATAGTACTAAAATATTATATTTAATAAAGTTCACAAGTTAAAAACATATCTAAATAAATAATTGAATACACATCAAAATCAATAACTATGAACATTTATTATTTATGAGAGCATTTATTATTTATTACATTTGTGTTTTTTTTGGTGTGTAAAGGATCCCTCCTCTTCCTCTTGGACAATAATAAATCCTTACCTATCTTTTCAAATGCACCTTGTCAACATTAGATGATCTTTTTTTATGTCTAGATCTTTGTCATCCTTATGGAACTCAGTGGTGTGCTCACTAAATTTGTTCAAAGTTACAGAAAATGAAGTCACCTATATAATTAATATAAGTAAATGATGATAAATAATGAAATATAAAAGATAAATGATTAGAAATATGATTGAGTATATATAAGGTTAATTGGAACATATTTCAACTAATGTGTTATCTCGTCTTCTTGATAGTCTTAGTTTTGATAGTATTACCAAATTGTACATTTAAGGACCTTTTATATAGATGTTGTAATTATCTTTGCTTACTAGCACTACTATTTTTAGGCCGACATTTATGGCATTCTTTTGACCACTCCGTCATGATAGTGTCAAAATTTTCATTATGGAAAATTGTGCTACTACCAAATTTTAAAGCCTTTCCTTATCAACAACTTGTATATTATCATAAAGGAGTTCATTTTCTCTATCTTTTGATGATACATATATTTATTCGTGTTTATCCTTATCACTATGCCATGCACTCAAACATTAATATGCATGTCATATAATGAACAAGTACCATGAAAAATGTAGTATATTGGATTCAATTATGCTCTAAATTTCATTGAAAATGTAGGATAAGTTGTATCA
>JASDQU010815355.1:8772-24230 GCA_032191745.1 Picea mariana
AAAACAAAACAATATGTGAGGCAACGAAAGCCAAGATGTTTGACCACGATCTGCCAAATTCCTTATGGGCATAAGCTACCTCCACTGTCGTGTATATTCAGAACATGTGTCCACATGCTATCTTGAAGGACAAGACTCCTGAAGAGGTCTTCTCAGGGATCAAACTTGAATTAGGGCATCTAAGGATATTTGGATGTCCTGTATATATTCATGTCCCTAAGGAGAAGAGGACAAAGATGGAACCCTCGGGCAAGAAAGGGGTTTTTGTGGGGTACAATGAGAACTCCAAGGCTTATAGGATTTATGTACCAAGTCAGAGGCAGATATAGGTAAGCATGGATGTGACTTTCCACGAGGAAGCCACATTCAAGAAATCCAGAGAGCTACAACAGGAATCAGAAGCAGTTCAACCAGCTTCACCCTCTTCTGAAAGTGAAGAGTCAGATGATCAGAGGGATGAACCTCATGAAGGGCCAAGTGATGAGCCCCGAGAACCTGTTGGAGAGTTGGAAAGAACCCTTGAAGAACCTCAAGCCAAAAGGAAGCCATGGTGGCTTAAAGATACAGTGCAGGAAGCAGAAAAGATAGCTGCTCCCGAGGGAACTTTCAGGGAAAGTAAGAGGCCTCATAGGTATGGAGGCTATGTTGCACTGATGAGCAACATTAGTGATGTCGAGCCTTCTTCGTTTGAAGAAACAAATAAATTACAAGTGTGGAAGGACGCCATGTTTGAGGAATACATGTCTATTCTAAAGAACAATGTTTGGGACATTGTGCCGAAGCCAAAGGACAAATCAATGGTCTCTTCCAATTGGATCTATAAGATCAAACATGCAGCTGATGGGAGTGTGGAAAAGTTCAAAGCAATATTTGTAGCAAGAGGCTTCTCTCAGAAAGAAGGAATTGACTATGACGAGACTTTTACCCCTATATCCAGGTATACCTCCATTCGAGTTATTATTGCATTAACTTCAGTTCTTGGTTGGAAGTTACATCAGATGCATGTAAAAAAAACATTCTTGAATGGAAAGATTGGACAAGAGGTCTTTGTGGAACAACCAGATGGTTTTGTACTGCATAACAAAGACAGTCATGTATGCAAGCTACTGAAGGCCTTGTATGGTCTTAAGCAGGCTCCCAATGTTTGGTATGACAGGATTGATGGCTTTCTTAAAAGCCTGGGCTTTCAGAAAAGTGACGCTGATGCAAATCTATACTTCAAGGTAACAGGGAACCAACTTGTTGTCCTGTTGATGATCTCTTTCTGACAGGAGATGAAGGGATAATAGTCTGGTGTAAGAGGGAGCTAATCTCATAATTTGAAATGAAAGACTTAGGCTTGATGCATTACTTCCTAGGATTGGAAGTGTGGCAAATACAGGGTGAGATATTTCTGGCACAAGGTAAATACACAGTGGATGTGCTAAAGAGGTTTGGTATGATGGATTATAAATCCATGTCTACTCCGATGATTACGAACCTAAGGAAGCTGCATGATTCTGATACAGGCTCAGATTTGGTGGATCCCACCATGTATAGGCAGCTGATTGGATCATTGATTGTATATGATCCATATCATGGCTGAACCGAGACAAAGACACTGGGTGGCAACAAAACACATCTTGAGATATCTCAGAGGGAACATTACCTATGGTCTGAGATATACATTGTTAGGTAGCTAGAGAGGTAGTGGGGTGGGAGAGAGGGCCCATAGTGATAATAGTGGAGGCCATTCAATGTAAGGTGGACTAGGTCCACTATAGTATTAAATAAGGCCCACTATGGTAGTTAGATATAATAAATGTAAGAGGACTTACTAGAAGATTTTACTTATAGAAGGTTCCTCCTCTAGAATGTACTTAGGTGGTTGGTAGCACTATATAAAGGGGTTCAAGCAATGTAATGGGACATGAAGAGAAGTATTGTATTTGGAGCTGAAGTTCAATAGGAGGATGCCCCCTCCAAGAGGCAAGTGAACAGGAGAGGATACCTTCCATAATAGGATCCATTGTATGGTGTTGCCCTACCCTAAGAGTTTGATAATAATAAAAGAGATTTTGCATATTGTTCTTGTATATATGTTGTGGTGCTTTTGTATTCAGTCTTTGGTACTTAACAAGTGGTATCAGAACACTTTCCTTGGCAGAAAGTGTGGGCAATTTTTTTAAATTTTTGCAGATTTTTTTTTTTGGAGAAGAAAAAGAGGGCCGTGACATTCCAGACAATTTCTGTAGGTCTTGGTGCAAAATTTGAAAAATCTGGTGGTAGATCTGAGTTCCTCTCAGAAAAACACCCAAGTTAAAAACAAAAAACGGTCTAAAACGGAGTCCGTGAAGTCAAGTTATTTGCATTTTAAAGTGTGCAATTTTCAGGGTTTTTTTTTTTCCGTGGACGACTGCGTGATATTTCTAATTTCTGTAACAGCTGGGGCTGAATTTTTTAAAACAAATTGCAGATCTTAATTCCTCTCACAATTTCACCCAATTTCAAAAAAAAAAAATCATCTCAATCAGAGCTCTGGAAGTGAAGATATCGTTGATTTAAAATTAGTGATTTTTGGGGTTTTTTGTGATGGCAATGTGACTGTAGAGTTCATAACTTTTCATAGGGTGCTCAGATTGCTACCAGATCAGAGCCATTGGATAAATCATTTTAAGAGCTTTCTTTTGATATATTATATGTTGTGTTTCCAATGGATATTGGATTTCAACTCGTCACGGGCATTCTACAAAAGATTGAAGCTATTGAGCAACATTTTCACAAGGGGCAACAAATTATTATTGCTAATTGTCAAAATGTTCAAAGGTCCTTGGCTAGCATACATGAGAGATATCTTATGATGGACATCAAGGATGCATATAATCAAGAAGTCTATGCTTGGTATGATTTTGAGGATGATTGTGATGATTGGTATATGGATAGTTGTCATTTCTGGGATGACAACCACTTTCATATTTTATTTGATGAATCTACTTCACCTTATGTAGAGCACATTATGGAGAGAAGTCCAAAGCCTTCTATGAACACTATTTTTCATTATTCTCTAGTACTAGTGTGTTATTCAGATGATTTGTTGGATAGGGAGGGATCTACATATTTGGATCCCCATGATTAATGTAGATCTTTGGAGCATCATTTTCAGTTGGTTCTTGAGTTCAGATATCTTCCGCGTGGAGTTCACATGAGCACTTGGACATGGGACCCCGATTTACAATGAAAGTCGGAATACTTCAACATGTTGGTTTTTATTTCTCCATGAGACCCTGATTCTTTACTACTTCAGCTCTATGGTCCAATCTTATCCATGGGACCCTGGTATATGGTTGTACATCAAGCGTTGAGGACAACACTTTCATAAGGGAGATTGAATGTTAGGTAGCTTGAGAGGTAGTGGGGGGTCCAGAGGGCCCATAGTGATAATAGTGGAGGCCATTCAATGTAAGGCGGACTAGGTCCACTATAGTATTAAATAAGGCCCACTATGGTAGTTAGATATAATAAATGTAATAAGACTTACTAGAATGTTATACTTCTAGAAGGTTCCTTCTCTAGAATGTTCTTAGGTGGTTGGTAGCACTATATAAAGGGGTTCAAGCAATGTAATGGGAAATGAAAAGAAGTATTGTATTTGGAGCTGAAGCTCAATAGGAGGATGCCCCCTCGAAGAGGCAAGTGAACAKGAGAKGATYCCTTTCATAATAGGATCCATTGTATGGYGTTKCCCTACCCTAAGGGTTTGATAATAATAAAGGAGATTTTGCACATTGTTCTTGTATATTTGCTGTGGTGCTTTTGTATTCAGTCTTTGGTACTTAACATACATTGAGTGGTGGTTTGTTTCTGCATGGGTATGTAGATRCGAAYTGGGCAGGAAGCCCAGTGGAYTGGAAAAGTACTTCYGGATACAGTTTCAGTTTAGGATCCGCTATGATCTCATGGTCAAGCAGGAAACATGGATCCATTGCACAGAGTACATCAGAGGCTGAGTACATTGCAGCAAGTGATGCTAGCAAGGAAGCAGTATGGCTCAAAAAATTGGTTTCTGGATTGTTTGGCGATAAGCTAGAGACAACGGTGGTTCACTGTGATAATCAAAGCTGTATAAAGCTGATAGAGAATCCGATATTTCACGACAGGTCAAAGCACATTGACATGAAATACCATTACATTAGAGACATGGTCCAGAGAAAAACTGTAAAGCTACAGTACATAGCCACGAGCGACTAGGTAGCTGATATCCTGACCAAGCCATTGCCATTGAGATAGTTTGAGCAGCTGAGAGGCAAGCTTGGTGTGGCTGAAAATGACTCCCTCGCTGAGAAGGAGTGTTAAATTTGACAACATCAACAGTCATTCTCCAATGAGAGGCCATGTGGGCCACCCTGAGGCTAGCCAGGGAGATTTGGAGAGTCAACCAGTCTCGTGAGGTATTGACAAAAGCCAGGGGGAACGTACTGTTGATGAATGTAGCTATGTGAGACATTCTCCAGCTTACAAACCTGTGAGATGTGGATCATTGCAGCTATGTGAGTCTTTCTCTCAGCTTACAAACCCGGGAGAAAGCCCCTAAGAAGGGTATGTGGTTCCTACTCGAGACAGAGCTAGGAACGTAGAGATGACCTCCTCCATTCAGAGAGTTGAGAAGAACTCCAGATGATTATCCAGTGGGAAAGGCGATCTGTTGAGTTAGACGTGCCTATGGCTGAGCACAAGGTGAACGTGTGAAATCCCAAAGTGCTGGGTGCATCGTCACATGAACAGAAATGAAGATGATGTATTAGCCTCCTCTGAGCAGCAGAGTTGACGAGAAAACTCCAGATGATTCTCCTGTGTGAGGCAGTGGGAAAGAAGATCTGTAGAGTGGACGTGCCTGTGGACGAGCACAGGTGAACGTGTGAAGATCTGGTTCTTCTGTGTAATGTAGTGAGCTAGAAATATGACATCCCTATGGATGTGCCCCTAGTGGATGAGCACTAGTGGGTGTTTCAGATCCCTTGCTATATGTATTTCAAGAGTCAGACCTGCATGTAACCCTAATTATAATGTTAAGGGTACAGGTCGGCCCCACCTTAATGTGATTAATAATAAATGTAAAAGATAATTAATCTGGTTAATATTAATTATAATATAATAATAATAATAATAATGTGACTTAGAGAGGTTGGCCCTGTTGAGCCAATAGACACTTCTGTTGACAGGTTTAGGTTAGTATAAGTAAAGGTAAAATCACCATTGTGGAAACACATCTTTCATGTGAGTTTGGAAATTTCAGCAAGTACATTTACTTGGGAAAAGTGCGCACCTCTTGGGCACTAGTCTTCTAGGGTTTGAGCACCCTCTTGTGTGCTAGGTCTTTCTTGGTGGTGAAGTGCTTTCTCTTGAAGAATATAGCAAAGGATTTGGCTTGGTTTTCTTCCCTTGTTGAGAAGGGTTTCCTAGGATACTTCTTGTGTTCTTGTGCATGGTGTTTCTTCTTGTGATCTTGGTTGCTGCAACATTATTGTCTATCGTTAAGTTAAATGCTAAAATGGAATGAACTTCATGCTTAACCTATTTTATTGAAAAATCAACATGTACAACCTCTGTGAGTCAAACAAAAAGTCAAGACGAATGAGATGCTATATGATCATGTGAGTCTAGCTAAGGCAAAGGAATAAGTCTTGTAAGTCTAAGACAAAAGTCAAGATGTAAGTCTAATGCAAAAGTCAGGGGGAACGTACAACCTTTGTGAGCATAGATAGTCTAGTGCAAAAGTTAGGGGGAACATACAACCTCTGTGAGCATAGACAGATTAGTGCAAAAGTCAAGGGGAATGTACAACCTCTGTGAGCCTAGTCAAGCCTTGTGATCCATGAGCAAAAGTCAAAGCATCTAGCAAAAGTTAGGTTGAATGTACAATTCCTATGAGCTAGAAACAAACAATCTTCCTTATGCAAATAAATGTAAATGTATTGATCTAGTGCGTTGGCACGTGTAACATTATCCACCATGAAAAAATTCGAATTTCCATGTAATACGTCGAGTTGAGTTGAATGTCAAGGCTGAGTTGTCAAACTCAAGTTGTAAAAGTCAAAGTTGCATGTCTAGGTCGAAGCAGTCAAAGACAAATTTGTCAAGTCATGAATGTCATGTTGCATGTTGCATGCATGCATGTCAAGTTGCATGCATTGCATGCACGCATGTCAAGTGCATGTTGAGATGCTTCGCATGCATATACAGTTGTATGTCGAGTTGCATGTCCAGTTCTAATTCGAGTTGCATGTCCATTTCTAACTTGAGTTGAAGTCCAGTTCTAATTCGAACTAAGCGAAGTCTCAAGTTGAGTTCTAATTCGAGTTAAAGTGTAAAGTTGAGTTGTGAAACACATGCAAACTCCTGTCTAATTCTAGCTCACACTCTCTCACTCTATGCGCTTTCATATATAGAAGTCGACCCTTATTCTACACACCTTTTGTTATGCAGCGTGAGGGAGAAGGAGTAAAGGAAGCGAAGGAATAAAGGCATCGAAAGTATTCTTGTAGCAGCGCTGGTGTATATCAGCAGAAAGAGGACAACAAGGTTCTTGTAGCAGCGCTGGCATATATCAGTGGAAAGAGGACAAGAAGGTTTTTCTGTATTTATAGGTCATACAGTTAGGTCAAAGTCATCTTGGCAAGCTCATATTTCATGGTGGATGTTTTGTAATTGATCATACATTCTATTTGCAATAAAAGGAGATTGTTTGCTGGGGTTTTCCTCCCTCTATAGGGTTTCCCCAGGGTATATGTATTGTGAATATGCATGCTGGTAAATCTATATGGTTATTGCTGTTCAGTTTTGATTATGCATTGTGAATCATATTAAGCTAAATTCAAAGTGTCGCAGAATTTAAAGAGTTAATCCCCAGATCAGAAATCAAGCTCAAAATTTAACAAGAAATTAGGTAGGTATTACCTCATAGATTAAGCACAAATGACATCAAACATCCACACACATGTATACCACACCTTCTTGACCTCCAAACTCTTTTGTATTCCATATGAAAGTATTACAATGGTGTACAACCACAAGCAAGCCTCCCCAACTCCAACTAGTTTACAAAGGAGAGCAAGCTCGTTTATATAGCTCAAGGGTGAAGATCCAAGAGAGAGGGGGCATGCCACTTGGAAGAGAAACCATGACAAATGTGAAGGATATGGCTGCCACATACTTCAAAGCTCCAAGAAATCACCATGTGTTAGTGAGAGAGAGAGAGGGGAGGGCGCCACCTCTCAAGAGGTAGGCATCCCTCCTCATGAGTGTGTCGCATCTTCTCAAGGGGGGTGCACCTTTTCTTTGGCAAAGCATCTAAACTCATGTGGGCTGCCACATGACTCTTGTGAACTCTTAATGAAGTCATCCTTAAGTGCCATTCACTCCCAGTCAAGTTCGGTTAACTAGAAACAAGTCAAAAACATGTTTCGACATGTTTCCTCAATAATAGGRATGCTGATTTTTTCCCTTTTTATGTCTTTTATTTGACTTTTGTGAGTAAAATTATTTTTAAGTGATTGAAAATCACTATTTTTACTCACAAAGTGGGTACATAGGTAATGTGGGTAATCTGARTGTGAAAATGAATATTCCCAAGGCATATAATGCCTCCTAGTACCACTTAACTTGGGAATTATTTACAATTAAAATATCCCGATTTTGTGGGAAATTATATTTTTGYAGAAAASATTAAAAATCCTAGGGGGGAATTAGCGCATTTCCATGAGACTTTAGGAGGATGATTAGCATGGTAATATACATTAGAATCTTGACTTAGGCAACACACACTAAGGCCTAACCATCARTACACGCTCTGACTTTGGAGGTRATGAGTGAAAAAACTCAAAAATTATAACTTGCTTAAAAATTAATTCAAGCAAGATATAATTAATAAGTGAAAAAAACACTCTAGAGTAATGTGCTCATGATAAAGTCTTAGGGGGCTAAGCCATTTACAAAGTTCATCATCCTAACTCATCTTATTACAATTCCCCATGGGGGTATGGAAATGCGGTAGAGAAGAAGAAGAAGAAGAAGAAGAAGAAGAAGAAGAAGAAGAAAAGGGGCCATAATGGCCGACTGGACTTTTGAACTCCGAGTTTGAACAAGTATCTTGTTCAACCTTGGCGGCTCAACTGCAAGTCCATCCTAGTCCAACTTGGTGGATAACATGTCTCTTTTGCCTTTATGTTTGAGATTCGTCCACCAAGAGATTGACATGCCATCTTCTATCATGTTGGCTTGATTCCCTTTTGCTGATGGCTATTCATGTGCTCGTATATGCTGTATATCGCCTTGGAAAAGACACCGTTGTATACTAGTGAATCCTCCTTGTCTTGTCGTTGAGCATCCACGTTTCATTATTTCGCTCCTTCACATGCCATGTATTCCGAATATTGAGTATGATCTTCTTCCAACATTTGTACCTGAGTGTCATTCGTCACCAAATACATGAGTTGCCCATATATAAACTTCAAAATATAACTTTAAAAGGTATTTAAACATGAAGAAATCAAATGGCAACTAAGTGAGTAGTTCGGATATACTTCCCTGAGTTTGGTCTCTGGTCCTTTGATGATGATTTCCGAGGTATCCCAACTAAAATGTTGTGTTATCGGTTTCCTGGGCTGATGACAGTATGCCAATATGAAAACTTGCAAAATATGGGTTGAATGGTGGGGAATCTCTTGAAACTTATAACTGGGAAGTTGTAGAGCTTGGTGATACCTTTCCAACGGTATAAGGAGAGTGCAAAACGGAGCTCAGAGTCAAACGTTATGGCAAAAATACGAAAGACAGTTTTACATGACCTGTCATTGTGTTAGAGGTTGAAGGCTTTTTGCTTTGTTAGAAGTCGGATGATTTTTGCTTTGTCGGAGATCGGAGGCTTTTTGCTTCCTTTGTGTCGGAGGTTGGAGGCTTTTTGCTTCCTCTATGTCGGAGGTTGGAGGCTTTTTGCTTCCTCTATGTCGGAGGAAACAACTCATTTTTCCTTCGTTGTGTGGGAGGCAAAAGCAATTTTTCCTCCTCCGTGTCAGTGAGTTTCAAACGGAGAGAAGTGAAGAAAATTCTAAGTGTTGAAGGTTTTTGTGTGCCAACATGAAATAAGGGTTTGCCGCTGTTACAACTTGTATCAACAGACAATAGAGATCAGTCGCTAATACACTATGTATCGATGGGCCACAAAGATCTTCAAATTTTTTGAAAATGGTCAAGCTTTGGAAGGTAATAAGAGAATTTGGACTTCAACATTTGCAAGCAAGAGTCTCTAAGGCTTTCTAGCAGTGGGAAACTCCAAAGGGGCCCAATTTCTTAACTTCTAATAAATGGCTTCAGAGTTGAAGTAAGAAATTAAGGCAAGATGATGATGCTGKCACAACAATAGCCTGACTTCAAAAGTCCATAAATCGCTCATACGACGTTCGATTGAGGTGCCATTTGTTGCAATGCAGAGAGCATAGGGAGAGGTTTCCAGTGAGAGAAMTTACCATTTCATTCSAGTATTTCAACATTTTCATGGTTAACAAGGCTTACTTGGCGGGAAATCCTTGGTGATTKKTATGGCACTTTTGGACCTCATATTTTGATTCCGTTAGTGGCGTTGGAATCCTAATCCCACAAAACATACAGTTAGCCTATTTTGGAGGTGAAAAATCCATTTTGACTAATATCCAAAATTGYGAGCGAAGGCATTTTTTAATGGAAGTTTGGTCCTCTTTCTTGCTAYCGCTTCATYCGAATTCGGTTCCGTCAATTCCTACAATATCTGTGTTATATAGGATCTTAATTCATCCATTGGAACTGAAGTTATTTGTTAGTGGCTGAGAAATGCTATCTCTTGAAAACAACCAAYTGACGTTTGGAGCACTTGACACCGAGTATGGGACATGAGTACCAATTCTTTTCTGAGATGCAATTTAGRGCCAACCTATGTCTCGCAGACGCTGCAATCTACCCATATAACAATAAAAGGCACTTTCAAGGTTAGGATTAGTCATAGAATCAAAAGGCGCAAAACATACGTGCGAATATGATAAGTGTAATGAAAACTGCTAGTGACACAAGCACACTCGCTAGGATTATTGTCATACTCAATCAAGACCGCAACAATGACATAAATCAAAATCAACAGGCAGTGAGATCTTAGTCATCTAGTCAGAAGGAAAATCAAAAGAACTTGACTAACGGGCACGGTGATCAAAGGATCTGAGTTGGAAGAATTTTAGGAGGGGCCCAAGCTCGCTAGATTGGGGAAGTTGTTGAGGCCTGAATAGAGTCCCACCAAAGGAGTGATAGAAGTCACACTTGAGGAGGCATGGTCTGAGAAGAAACCAAAGAAGTGATAGAACTTACACATGAGGAGACATGGTCTAGGAAGAAACCAAAGGTAAGCCATTTAAAAATCTTTGGTTTAGTTGCTTATGATGATGCCACTGGTAGAAAATTGCTTTTTGTTGGATATTTTGACCACACAAAAATCCATAGGAAAGGAAGAGGAACTTCCAGAATCCAATGATGAAGGAGAAAGTCGAAGGCAAGTAAAATAAGGTAAGCAATGTGATCAGCAAGGTTTTGTTGATTTGGTGTCTTCTGGTTCAAATGTTGAGTCCCAAGTTGATGAGAAACAAGATAATAATAAGTGGAGGAAAGCACTCATGGATCGTATAACAGAATTAGATTTGTCCAGGGTAGATCCAAGGTGATTTAGCTTGTGCTTGGTTGAAAATAAATGAAGAAAGGTGCAGTTTGAGGGTGTGTATCATCTACACAAGGTACAATATGAGTTATGGTTCCATCACATGAGGTGCAATTTACAAGTGTGAATTATCCATGGGTAAGACAATTTGTTGGTGTAGATCAACCGCAAGGAGGGCAATTTGTAGGTGTGGACTAGCCATAGGGTGGGCAATTAGCAAGTGTGGATTGGCCATAGGGAGGGTACTTTGTAGGGGCGCATGAGACTTTCTACCGGGTTATGGCAGGTCCTAGTCTTTAGAGGTCTATTTCTTGTAGTCTAGTATACTTTGGTACGTACATGTAGAAATGAGCAGCTTTTTAGAGTTGATATCAGATTCTACATCTATGGTAAGTAGTCTAAAATTTGCAGCCAACATTGACTCTCATTCGGTTGAAGAGTGAGTGGTTGATCATGTGGTTGGTGAGGTGACTTACTCGACATCAACCATGTTGGTTACATGTCATGTAGTCAACATCACCTTCATTTGGTGATAGTTGTAAAATTTGATTTTTTGAGAGAAGATGAGAGGTGGGTTGTAGACATCCTCAATGCGTTTGATTGAGATAAGTTTGTACTCTAGGACAAACATTTAGTTTCCATATGACAACTCAGAGAGGGTATTCGAGTTAGATTATTCTAATGGTCATGTTAACTATAGTTAAGTTGTACATTAGGTTGATAAAGTGACCTATGTTAATAAAGTCAATGTCATATTTGGCTTAGCTTAATTAGTTTCTAATTACGAGAATACAGACAATTAATCACTCAATGTACCTATATCTAATTATGGGAATACGGACAATTAATCACTTAATGTACCTACATAAAATATGTGTTTTGGAATGTGGAGTTATTAATTTAAATGGTTTTCTTACTCATTCTTGGTGTTTGACCTATAGGAGTTGGTTTCGTTTATCATCAAAGGGACTTAACACATGTTCGACAAACCAAATTGGTTTAAGTAGACATTAATAGGATACCTTTACTTATTTTTTGTTATTGTTGTATGCATTTACTAACATATTTGATTTACATTACATCATTATGCTAGGTACAACTAGTGTAAACTTGAAAGTTTAATAGAGATTCTATTTGAATACACCTCCAATGATAAATGGCTGCATGTTGTGTGAATTGCAAATCCTCTTTTATGTCAAGAACTACCTGTACTTTAACATTTTATTAAGTACTTGCCTAGTTTTTGTTTTTGTAGTTTATATTTTAGTTAGAGTAGTGATGCCATTGTTATTTCAACTTTCAACATATAATGTTTTTGCTCTCATTGTTTTGTGTTAATGAAATTTACATCAAGAAAATAACCTTTCTTCAATTTTCATGCACAGGTGAAACTTGGGAACATCATTGAGAAAAATGGTCAGTGTATCAACTTAAATACCATATCTTGGTGCCCAAGGATAATTTTTGTTTAGCAATATATTCAATCATCCATGTAACTTATGTAGTTTGGATAGAGTGTTTGAGGTTATTTAGTTGCTTCACTGATTGTACTTGGAATTGTTTATGACAGGGCGTCTTCATGAGGTATAATCTTCCACTAGTCTACTAGCTACTATGGGAAGCTAAATTATAGGTCCCAAAAAAGAATCCTGTTAGAACAAAAATGTAATTTCAAAAAGATTCAACACTTTATTTTTGTTATCCTCAAGGATTCTTTAATCTATCCAGGTTAAGCAATACTCTCTTTGATTTAATCGTTTTGCTATATGACCATGAAATTATGAACTTGGTTGTTAAGGTTATAAAGGCACAACACACTCAACATGGGCGAGGAGGAGCAACGATACAGGTGACATGCAAAAATTTGGTTGCTTTTTGTTTTTTATTTTTTTCATGACTATTTTGTAGGACTTGAAATAAACCTAGTATGTATTGATGATATATGCAATGTTCATGCACGCAACACCCTTTACATGACCAAAACTCTTTCACTATTTATATGACCGCTACCTCACTCCCTCTCTTGTATTTTGTCTATTTTATTAAAGTTTTCTTCTGGCTCAAAAAAATACTCTGTTATTTTTACACAACCAAAGAAAGATTTTGTCAAACGTATTTTTTTTCTAAAGAAAAAATCACATTTTTTATTCCAGTAAAGAACAAAAAACATTCTCTTCAGGTGCTCATGGCATATTACATAGCATGGGAACACAAGTCTAAATCAGTTTAAATGTATTAGTGCTGACAAATTAGAAATTCCATAAGATGGAAAAATTACATCAACCACTGATTAGCTAGTATCTTTAAAATAACAAAGTTTTTTTGTCTAGATTCAGAGATTTGTCCATTAAGTCTTAAACATATTGCAAGAAGGCTATACGAGTTTAATGATTAGTCTAGACAAGAATTGATGAATGCATTATTTCACGTTGAATTTGCATGTAGTTTGAGAAGACTATGAATAATTAAAATCCAAATATGTAGACTATAATGTTTTGCAACCTATTGGACAAGTCTTTCTCTGTTCTTGTTGTACAACTACACATTCTAAGCATATAACTATAAGTGGTGTGTTTGATCACTGCAAACTTGATGGAACACACAACAATTCAATTCTGTACACAGATTCAGACATTGTCATTTTAGATATATATAGGCAATCACCAACAAAGAGATGTGGCACCTTGGTGCATACTATTTCTAATATTTTTTGTTGTCTTTAATGTGTTTTAGACAATGAATTCGCTTAATAAAGGCTAAATTCTAATTATGTGAAAAATAATAAAAATACAGCTAGAAGAAAAAGGCTAGATTTTGAATAGATTCAAGAATAAAATTGTAGTAGTTGCATCATCAATACTGTACTACCACTGGAGCTTTTGTTCTTTGCATTTAAAGAGTGACTTTTTGAAAGTTATTGTATGATAGTTTAGCCCCTCTATGTTTGTCATTTCTTTTTTGTCAAGGTAGGGATAATTCTTGAGTTATGTGGTATCTATTTTATTGATTGTGAACTATATCTTTAACATTGTAGGTTGAACTCCGTGATCTGGAGAGTGGGCTTAAATCAACTGAGAGGTTGCGCACATCTGAATCTATTGAACGTATGTTTCCATTAGAAACTGTCATGTATGCTTAGTTTTGCATTTGATTTAGGATTGATTTTCTTTCTTAATGATTAGTACTCAAAATGATGTTAGTTCATTTTCCTAATAATCAGTATTGTTCTTTTGTTTTGGTTAGTGGTGGCCTATCTGTTCTTTTTTATTTTCTATTATCAAATACACAATATAGTGCAACATTTACAATAATATAGTTGGCTGACATTAAGCAAGCCTAAGGCCTTTGGGCCACGCATATGCTATACTTGGTGGATTAAATGCAAAGGTGTGCCTATCATGTGCAATGAGTATCAAAATTAGTGTCAATATGGTCCAAATCTCCAAAATCCAGAAGGCACTAAAATTTATGTAAAATATAAAAATCATGTGGCCTAACATAAATGTTACAGTACAAGAGAGTGGTTTAGTAATTGCAAATGAAGCATAGCACAATAATGACTCAAGATACACAAATTGGCCACTTGGTGTTCCATGCATGTTTTGTTGGCAGCACAAGCATTGAGGCATCCCAACTGTCACCTTTATTCTCCTCACCCTGTTGTCCAGTCCCCAAGATTTACTATACAACATCTCTGATCTTAATGATAGTTGGTACCACTCTTCGATACACAAATTGGCCACTTGGTACCCATCTCATTGAAGCCTCCGAGGAACCCACTGATCAACTCCTCTGTGTAAACAATGGAGTAGAAAGCTGGTTTGTTCAAGGAGGAGATCCCAAAGATGAACCTTGAAAAACACCTGAAGGAATATGGACCATAGAATTCGATGGTGCTCACTCTAGTTTTGGCTTAGGGGCAGGCATTGTCCTAACTGCCCCTTCTAAAGAAACCTTCTACTACTCCTATAGGCTTGAATATCATTGCACGAACAATGTTGCCGAGTATGAGGCTTTAATCATAGGTCTTAATTTGGCCATTGATAGGGGAATAGGCCACTTAAGGGTCATTGGTGATTCAGACCTAGTAGAGTACTAGTAAACTTTGCCACAAAGAATGAGAGACTCAAAAGGTACCGAGACTTTGCAAGGTGTGTTGCAAAATCTTTTGAAGTGGTGTCAATTGAGGCAGTCCCCAGAGAGGAAAATTACATAGCAGATGCCCTAGTTGTCTCAGCATCCACCTTGCAACCTTGTGAAGGCCCCCTTCAAAATTTGTGCAAAATGGAGGTTCTATTTAGACCATCAATCCCTGATAACTTAGAGCATTGGCAAGTTTTTGAAGATGACAGTCAAATCCTTAGATTCCTGGAGAATACTAGAGAGTTCACCGATTCACAAGTAAATTTCTTGGCTGAGTCCATGGATCTTGAGGTAGTAAAGTTGCAAAATAATACTCAACCAAAAGGGTGCATTCTTTTAGAACAACTCTTTGATAGACATGATGTTTACAAAGGAAAAAATCCCAAACAACAAACAGGTAAGGTCTTGGAATTCAATATTGGGACCGAGGTGGACCCAAGAATGGTAAAGATAGGGGAGGGCACCACTGAGAAGGAGAGAAATGAAATACTTGACCTCATTAGAGAATTTAAGGATTCCTTTGCTTGGACTTATGATGACTTGAAGGCTTACAGAAGTGATGTCATCCAACATGTCATACTATTAACGGAAGGAGCCAAACCTTGCC
>JASDQU010815356.1:8936-22217 GCA_032191745.1 Picea mariana
TAAAATTTGACACATGTATGTGGTCTTCAATGTTATTGATAGTTATGAATGCACTATACATTATATATGTGCATCTCTTATGAATGTATCAATATGTATGCATATCTATCATTAAAATCGTGTGGATTACATGGTGGTCTATGTTCTATGTTTTGAACACTTGACACCCTCTACCATGAACATGAGTCCCAACTCCTCCTATTGCACTACTCTTGTTAGTGCACTACCCTACATGGCCATGAAGTGGTCATCTATTTCTCTATGCATCTTTCTTCATCCTATGCCATTTTTTTCGCCCTGAATGGAAATGAATAGTATTTGAAGAAAAGAGATGAATTGGCATATGAATTGAAATGGATTGAATTCTTCATTGCTATGAACAGATTTCATGCCCTCCGCACTTATGCTTTAAAACTATCTCTAGTTACATGTGGATAGCCCTTATGCCTTGCTACATAAAGAGATTCTATCACAAGCAAGAGTTGCAAGTTGGTCTTTGCAATCAGGCCCACCCCTATCATCTTCCAATATTCTCCAGTGACATGACATTCATCTTTGACACAAAGAAGAATAACAATACCATAAATCACCCTAGGTCATTGCAACTACTTTGATTCAAACTTGTAATCAACATAGAAAATATATTTCTTTGTTTCAAATAATATAAACATTGAGTACTTACTTCTATGTAAAGCAATTATTGCATTATTTGAATTTGCTTTCTTCACTTTCAACTTATCATTTTCTAGTTTTTGCAAGAATGAAGGTTAGTAAAGGGAAGTGGGAATAAAGACATACCCAATGCCTCAACTACCAGACAAGTTCAATGCCTCAACCACGAGACAAGTTCAAAGCATACATGAGAAGTATCGGCCATTGTCATGAGGTAGACTTCTTTCCTTGGCAAAATCAAGTTGCGGCTAGCCGCATTTCCCTCCATATATTTTCTTTGACATTGGATATGTAATATTCTATATAATGATATAACTTGGCATTCTCGTGAAACAAATAAATCACTCTTCATTGTGTTAGCAGATTTGCATAACATTCAAGGTGCGGTGTTTATTAAAAAAATAACTTTATTAAGCCATCATAAAGAAAATTTGCGTAACATTCAAGGTGCATTGTTTATTAAAAAAGGTAACTTTATTAAGCTATCATAAAGCAAATTCATCAATTAAGTTAAAACATTTCATGTAAAATTACTTAAAAATAAAGTAATTTAATAATGATTTCATATTTGGAAATGAATAATTTTGCTTTTCAATCCATAATTTCACTTCGTTCGAGGTTGGTCAAATTTGGGCCTAGAATGTGACACGAAGTTGAGAAAAACCAACCCAAGAACTACACGTATTCGTTCACAATCAAGACCAAATGTACGTAAAGTTAAAGCATATTAATATAGTAAAGTTATAGCATATTTAAGAGTTAAATAAATTATATTGGAAAAACATGATATTTAAGAGTTAAATAAATTATATTGGAAAAACATGATATCGATTGTCATTATAGTTGGCATCTTACTGCACAAATAGTTTCATGAAAGTTTTTTCCTCTGTTGCACATATATTTTATTGCCATTACATGCAAGGGCAGTTTGGCACAAGTAAGCTCGTTTTCCAAAGATGAGCAATTGACACAAATGAAGAAGTAGCCCATGACAAGTATCAATTTCCTTCCACTCATGCAAGTAGGGTAGTAGATTCAAAAGGAAGAAAAAACAGATATTCACATGGAGAATTCAAGGAATCCACACATATAGACACTCCAACCTTTATGTCTACACTAGTTAAAAAAACATTAATTGAATAGTGAATGCATCAAAGAAAAGAGAAACAGAATTGTTCTTTCTACAAAAAAAAATATTCATCAAATTCATGGTTTATAGATGTGACTCGCTCTTTTCCTCTATTTTTCTTTCCACAATTCCAATGTTTTCAGAGCCTTGTATATTTTCATTGCAAGCAAAAAATTAGGTATGACATTCGTTACAACTCATATTCATATTATATATATGTTACATGGATACAAACTTTTAGCATGGTTTTACATTTAAAGAAAACTAAGGTGAAATGTTCAATAAAGATTGAATCACCCTTATACCCATATATGATGGAAAAGGATAATCTCATGTTTAATATTTAATGTTCGAAAAAAATATCTTTAAAATGGTGTTGGCTAAAGACATAGATCACTTGTTTCTATTTTTGTGTTATGATGAATCTTTTGAATGTCTATTGCTACTGGTTACTAGAAATTTCTATGCAATGATAGTGAATGATGTTAACACCAATTATACATCCTTGTATACATCCATCCTAGTTACACACCTAAATTTTCCAGGCCTATTTACAAATGAGTACCACTTGCAATACACATAATATCCTTGGGAAATAACTCCATATAACAAGGCATGCCTATGGTCTAAGTCATCATGCCTCTCATTAGTGTATCATAATGTGAACATGAAAAAAAGAAATGGTTTTATAGTATAAAATTACAATTATATGTGAAATTATTAACTAGGGTTAAGTTTGTCAGAGATAATTTACTTAGACAATAAATTTGTTTACTTAAGTTACTTCTTTTTCCCGAAAAATAATGTTCTTCAAACTATTTATTTTCGTTATTATATATTGTTAAGTTATAATCAACTTAAACTACAACTATTATAGAGATTACCTACTCTATCCCCCATATTTAAATGAGTAGGGATTTTGCCCATATTTTTTCCATTGCTTTCATTGTGCTCCTTCCAAGAACATACTAAAACTTGGCTATCAAACAATCATTTCACCATTGTTCTTACTATGCACCTTCCAAGAACATCCTAATCTTGGTAGATGTTATCATCTTTAACCATTAAACTTGAATCACAAACAAAATATTTTGAAATACTCACACTTTATTTATCAAAATACCCTTAAGATACAGAAACATCTTACAATGATCATTTTATGGAAGGAATCCACTCCTATTCTTGCCTCTTCAGGAAGGGAAACCTCTCAATGAGCTAAGCATGAATACAAAATACTCTAATACATGCTCCATGAGGACCACTCCATCCTTATAATTTATATCTATCTATGAAACCCTAATCATAACCACCTCCTAACTATCTATAGGACCTTATTTAATGAGGCCACATTACATTTATTCCATTCTAGTGAGTCTTATTTAATAATAACAAACATAGTGGACCTAGTCCACTTTACATTTAATGACCAACATAAATACACTATTATTACTCTAATGGGCCCTTCTCCCCCCACATTACACTTGTAGGGAGGATCCCAACATTCCATCCCCCTTTGGAAAGCATTGCCCTCAATTCTTGTAGTGAGTATGTAAAACAATAAACCAAGGTCCTATGTACAAGTGCTAAATGCAATGTTGAAGTAGTGTAGGAAACTCATCCATAAGCCTAGGTCCCATGTATGAGTCTCGACCTCCACACTGAAGTAGCGAACGTCCTGTTGATGGGTCCTAAATCCCTTGACTCAACAGTAGGAGCCAAACCCACCACCGAGGCCCAATTAGACTCTGTGGCGCTTAAAATTGGAATGGTTCTCCAGATCTTACGATCCGACCAATTTATCGATGGGCTTTTGTGTTTTCTTGTGAAGGCTCTTCCTTCAGTTTGGATTGTTTTCTTTTGTATTTTCTCTTGGGTGGGGATGATATGAGAGATGCAAGCCAGTATAAACTAACTTGACAAACAACATGATTAATTTTTAACTACTAGGGAAGAGGCTAAGCTTGGGATAACCCGCTGCTCAACGTGCATACAATTACTCTATACCACAGGCCTAGTACTGATACATTAACCATGTGAGCATCCAATTACTGTCTGAGAAACTAACTATCAGAAAGAAAACACATATGTAATAAGATAATGACAAGCAAAATAATTCATCTACGACAACCGTGTATCACATAATAACACAACGATTTATCTTCATCATTAAAGAAAAGAACATCAAGACATTGCACCAGATAAATTGACAAAAGAATTAATTGCTCTTCTTCATGAAATAGGATAGGAAGTAGTTCTTCTCCAAGTCCAATCACATGCATCTGATGAAAATAGCCTGTCTTTGGTCCAGAAGGACTTCTCAATCCATAGTGGTCTCAAAATAATTCTTAACAACCAAAAAGAAAGAGTCTTACAACAAACATTGACCTTTTGCTAATTGTCCAGTGTCTTTATTTATAATATAAAGTTTTAATTGAAACTAACGGCTAAGTGCAGTTTAAAAAAACAAAAATCGCCACGTGGCATTATCTTCTAACAGCTTCTTTAACAGTCGTCCTGAGATACTTCTTGGAAAGTGTGACTTCTCTCGTATTCAGTCCAGCTGACAAACAGTTCTTCACAAGTTTGGGCCCATGGAAATCTGTGTTGTTCCATCGGGGCTGCATATATTCCCCTGATGTCCACTACATGCGCTCGGTACTTTGCTAAACTAGAGTTCAACTGTTGTAGCATGGTTCGAGCTCTGATCGGATGTTTTGCGAATTGTTGCACTTGCCCTGGCCTTGCATCAGCTATCTTTGTGGACTCTTTGGTCCATAGCGCATCTTGTTTAGCATGCAGTTTGACCACGTCACTCAGGTTGATGAAATTATCGGGGGTGTTGAACTCGGGGAGCCCGACATCCTTCATTATTTTGTTAATTTTATCCCAGTGCTTCTTGCACCTGGTCCATTGTTCTTGGATCTCTCGATGTGGGTCCCGAGACATCTTAGCCTAGTACTCGACTGATCGCCTCATGTGATTAAGACTAGCTACTTTTTCCTATCATATGAATGCCATGTTTTTCCTTATCTCGACCTTGCTGGACTACCTCAATGTACTTGAGTCTTTCTACCGCTTGCTGCGCCCTTTCATACCATCACTCCATATCCTTGAATGTCACGAGTGCCATGAGAGTGTTCTCCTGGAACTCAGCTATGTTTTTGGTTAACAACTACCTTTCCTTCTTGAACTCGTTGTAAACCCCTATGAAGTCACCTCTCAAATACATAGCAGTCTACGTGGCGCCTTTGTAGTATTCAGCAATATGGCGCAAGTGCTCGAGCTCCTTTAGGGTGGAAGATAGTTCCTTTACGTCCCTCTTAGCTCTATCCAAGGTGGCATTTGAGAGGGATTTTCCTATGCCAATCAGTTCAGACATCCGGGAGTCTGCTATGTTGATCAAGTTCTCCTCTGTAGTAATTAAGATGGAGTGATCCAATGGGATCCTTGTTTTATTTGCAGTCCTTTGAACAATGGCCTTTTTCTTTTGATCGTAGGAGATGGCATAGATATCTGCTACCTCGTCTACTGGCTCTAGTATCTGTTGATCGCCCCATGTTAGCTTATTTCCCAAACTATCGATGGTGTATATTTGTTCAAGATTGGGCTCTCGAACTTCCTCGCTGTGCCTTGTGGGTCCGACTTCTACTTTTCGCTCATCAGGGATTTGAGTATTGGGAAAAATGGAGGTGTCAGGTATAGAATCATTACTTATTTTCTCGTCAGTCGCGTAACTGTTGATTTCCTCTTGCAGGGATCCTTTCTTTGTCTCCTGTGGTTCGAGCTCGTCATTCGTATCTTCTTCGGGTTCTGATTCATTGGGTTCTTTTGTGTCAATGCCACTTTCAACTTCTATTTCCTTTTGCGAGACCTCCTTGTCTTGAACTTTGGGCTCAAGGGAGGAAACTTTCTCGGGATCTTTTTCCTCTTGGACACACACTGGTGAGTCGTGAGATGGTTCTGGGCTTTCATCATCGCTATATATATATATGTATAAGTTTCCTAAGGGGATTAGGTGCTCATGTTTCAATCGACACCTGGCCTGTCTCTGTTTGATTTGTCTTGTCCACAGGGGAATTGACCAATGGTGTTGTGGATCCAGTGTTTCCTAACGCGTTGGTGTTCCCAAGTTCTGTGGAATCGGGTGATCCGGATTTTATGAGCAGAATGAAATGAATACAAATTATTAACATATTCTTAACACAAAATAATAGAGATAGTAAAACTGGTTTTCTATTCAATAATGAAATAAGTTGAAACTGTAAAATGCAACGGAAACAAGCCTGTTGGAATTGTGGTGGCTTATCTTTGAGAAGAGATGTGACGGTTGTGCTCATTCGCCAGAAGATGATTACAATGAGGCTTTGAAGGCCTTTTACAATAAACAGGAATTCCAAAAACCCTAGACATCCAAAAACCTAACCCTACGAAATGAAGCACCAAAAGTCATGTGGGCCTCGTTTGTGTAAGTTAGTACATTAACTTCCCGGGGTCGTAACTTTTGCATACGATCTCCGTTTTAGGCATATGATAGCCCGTTGGAAAGGTATCGTTGAGGATATTCATTTTGGGGCCTCAATAATGCTATAGGATATTATTGATAAGCTCTATCCAGAAAAACCTTCATTTAGGCCCTCAAAATGGCCCCGGAAGTGAAAACTGCTAAAAATAGTAAATTGTCAAAATTACCAAAAAATTGTTTTGAGCCAGTTGGAAAAGGTGGGTGGCCACCGATATCCATCTAGATCATCGGGGCCACCTTAATTCATCGGGATTATTTCTCGGGTACCAGTTGGAAGTGTTGGTGTTATGATAAGGTACGAATCATCATGCATCTGTTTCATTAGCAGCTGACTTTGCTGGTACAAAAGTTCACCCATCCCCTGTGTAGCTTGAACTTCAGGGAAATCCTTGATTTGTACCTGGGATTTCTGATAAAATGTCTCTGCCTCGATGTCCTCTTGTGGATCGTCTATTTCTTCGCCCGATTCAGATGCTACAGTTCCTTCTCGGGCCCTGAGAATTTCTTGAGTTGTCTGCTCCAAACACGTCGCTTGCTCTTCCCAACTCATAGCTTTGAACCTGGTTGTTTGAGGATCAACCCTCCTTGACACTACTTCACTCCAATATTGATCGTTTTCGATGAAAATTTCATCTTTGAATCGATCATGGGCATAAGGACAACAAGATGATACTTGCGATGCGTGTTGTAAGACTGGGCCCTTGGGATCGTGTTTACGAAATCGGCCAGTTTGGAACTGAAATTCTAGTTGACTTAGCCCTTCTTACTTAGCATGCGCGATATATTTGACCATGTAGAAGCCAATATGAAACCCATATGGAATGAAGGCCCACTTCTTGTCTTTTACTAAAGTGGCATTCTATCCTTGTAGGATGGTCTGGTAGAAAATTTCCCCTAATACTAGTCGGTTGGGAACATATATAGGTAACAAATGGGATACTCCTTTGGTTCCGAAAACCCTGATGTAGGTTTCACGCTTGTCTAGATACCAGTGACCCACTTTTGATATAAACTTTTTTGCTTCTTCTGACAACCTAGGGCACTCTTTCCTGAACAACAAAAAATAGATGCGTGCAATAAATTGGTCACAGATAAGAGCATAGGATTTTTTGTACCTGTTATCCCATAAGATGTTGAAGTATACATGGATTGGGAGCTCCGAGGAGTGTCAGTTCAAGTTCATTCTAGATAAAACGTTCCTAGTGAAGATGATGTCTAACAGATACTTTGCCATGTAGAATGAGGGGGTTTCCCCCTCTTTTGGCGTCTGGGCTTGTCTTATGTAGGTGCTCAACTATTTGGAGATGATGGCACCCCAATTGAAACCCATGCCTGAAATGGCCACTGTATAATCTAGTGGCATCCAAGCCTCTGAAAACTGGGAGCAATCTTTCTCCCCATGCAACCTGCAGAGAAGAGTCATCAAGTATATGTATGGTTCCCTTCTTCCAACTCCCTGAGCTTGTAGTAACTCTGAACCTTTGATGGCAAGAAAACCCCGACGCATCCACCATTATCATCATTAATCAAACATCTATGTGCATCGATGTGGTCAATGAGCCACTTTAGGAGCTCAATGCAAGGAAACACCATAGTTCAGCTTGCCACCATGTGTAGATAATCCGTACGAATGTTTGGGAGGACATCATCATCTAGCTTCCTTGTATCAAGATCGTTGTACGGGGTATACTCGAGGGGTTATTCTTTCTTGATTTTCTTAAACAATTCTTCCCAGCGAGGGAATGTTGTTTTGGCTCCAATGTTTTCCTTTGTGTCTCCGAAGGCTAGGGGTTGGACAAAGGAATTATTGGTAGCTGTCTTAATGATAGGCACTGTTTGGGAGCGAATTCTAATTATCTTGCAACTNGCTTCCTTGTATCAAGATCGTTGTACGGGGTATACTCGAGGGGTTATTCTTTCTTGATTTTCTTAAACAATTCTTCCCAGCGAGGGAATGTTGTTTTGGCTCCAATGTTTTCCTTTGTGTCTCCGAAGGCCAGGGGTTGGACAAAGGAATTATTGGTAGCTGTCTTAATGATAGGCACTGTTTGGGAGCGAATTCTAATTATCTTGCAACTGATGGGGAGGATCCCTCTCCTGCTTCTGGTTCTTGCAGCTTTGGTGCTCTTGGGGATTTCCTGGTGGAGGGTCTCTTCGGAGGCATTGTTCCTACAATTAAAACATCCTTTAAACATGTGTACATAGCAAAGTTGGGTTGAGAACATAAAATGGAAGCGTAAAACACGACAAGTGGATACATACCTATAATGCTTGCTAAGCTAGTTGTCAAATAATCACTGAACTTTGGACGACTTCTCTGGATTGTTATCCCTTCTCCTTAGTTTGTTATGAAATCCTTGTCCTACAGAATAGGATCATACACAATGAATTCGAAAGAATATAACAGGAGAGACTCTATTCATCGTATCAACCAGTTAATACGAGTAATAAATGTAATTCAAAAATAAACTACCATCGGTTCTCCGCAATTAAATTGTAACTGATTGATGGTGGAGGCGCGGAGGCAAATGCATTGTATCGGAAAGATTAAATGGTTTCTTTTGATTCGCGAACGGATTAGCAACTAATGTGCAATCCGCAATTTTACTAACACTTTAAATGCGTCACACCTAACGAATCTGAGGGTTAAAACGTCTCATCACGTCGTGTCTCTCTGGCGTGGAGGTCGGGGATCAGTGATCGGGGGAAGGTTTTAGGTGCGCAGCTCCTTGGTGGGTTATCATCTTCGTTACCTCCTGTCACCGAAAACATTTTGGGAGTCGACGGTTGGTGATACCACTCCTCCCTTGTGCGACGCTTAATTTTTCATTTTCCTGTCGAAGCCGAATGGATTGGTCTTTGGTGATACCCCTGCCAAAGTTCATTCGCAAAAATAAAGACTTTCATCTGCTGGTGCCGATGAAGATCGGTGCTCGACTATTTTAAACTTCTCAAACGATCTTCGTCACCTTTAATATTTACTGATGACGAACTCCCTAAGCATGTTGGGGAAGGATTTAGTTTCTCGATTCCTTAAGCAATTGTTAAGTACCCTTTAATGGTTAAGATGATTCTTTATTGTACGTTCAAAATCTTTTTCTTTAAAAAAAACAAACATGAAACATAAAGGATAAGCGCAGACATCAGTTTCATAGTGAAGGCAAAACAAACAGTGCAAAGGATCAAGTGGTACCCAAAAAGTAAAAAATGGGCATAGAATTTTAGGGTGTGTTGAGTGCTCAACAAATGGCGATTCACTGAGTGAAAGAAGAATCTTTGTTCCTCCTCCATTTCCTTTGACCCTGACTCATGCCCCAATTTTTTTTTTTTATTGGAAGTATTTTTTTAGGGCTTGGACATTTACTGGGAGGGCATCAGGTTTCCCCCTCAGACTCTACAACCGATAAGTGCCTGCCCTGATTTTTTCAGCTACCTGGAAAGGTCCAAGCCATAAAATCTGAAACTTAGAATGTTTCCCTTTTGGTTTGCTTGCTCTGTCCCACTTCAGGACTAAGTCTCCTACTTCAAAATTCTTTCCTTTAGCCTTATGCTTATCGAACCATCTTTTCACTAACTGTTGGTGAGCTAGGAATTTTAACTTTTCCGTTTTTCTCTCTTCTTCCAGCATGAGCAGAGTGTTAATCCTTTGTTGCATGGTCGATGAGGGTTCTTCGTTGGAATCTTGAGCCAGCTAGAGAGACAGAATATAGAGTCCATTTAGGAAGATGGCTTCTTGCTCGTAGACCAAAAAGTATGGGGAATTTCCTATAGCTTCTTTGGGTGTGACCCTATCAGCCCATAAAGCATTATAGAGTAGATTATGCCAATTTGTTTGGTTATCCGTAACCATCTTCTTTAATATCCTTACCAGGTTTTTACTAGTCCATTTAGCCACACCATTTCTCTGGGGATAGTAATTTGTAGAGTACTCGATTATGATTCCTTTGTCCAGAGAAAACTTCGTCAATAGGGTGGAAGAAAATTAAGTTGTGTTATCAAAGACCAGAATAGAAGGGAAATCGAACCTCGTGATCAACTATTGTTCTATGAATTGGATCACTACCTTCTCGTTTACATGAGTCAGACGAATGGCCTTTGCCCATTTCGTGAAATAGTCGGTGGCAGTAAGAATGTATTTGTGCACTTTTGAGTAGCTAGGTGTGATTTCGCCTATGATATCCAACCCCCATTGCTCGAAAGGCCGAGAGACAGTAATAGGTTGGAGTGGGACCTCCACTCTTTTATCCTTTCCAATGCTAATTTGACAAGTCTTACAGTTTCTAGCATAAGTATGAGCGTTTTTGAACAAGGTGGGCCAATAATAGTCGGCTCTCAGAATCTTATGAGCGGTAGTGTTTCCTGCAAAATTTCCCCTGATGAGGCCATCATGGATTTCTTTCAGTACCTTGTCTACGTCTTCTCGTTCGAGACATCTTAATAGTACCCCATCGTAATTGAATCGGAAGAGCACCAAATTTATAAGACGATATTGAGCAGATTTTAATCTAATGGCCCTCCTTTCTCTAGGGTTGAGGTTTTCTGGACAAGTTCCATGATGTAGAAGATAAGTTAAATATTTATACCAAAAGTCTTGTCCTGGGGATATGTATGCTAGTTCACCACACCATAGTGCCATTTTGTTCTCCCATCCAAGATCTTCATTTACTTGATCCTGGGCTTCGACTGCAAGCTTGCACAACCCTTGTCCCTTTACTAGTTTGGTGGGTTTTATATCCAAAGCAAATTCCTGGACTACCGCCATCCAATTCCCTCTTCTTTCCCCCATTTCCTGCTAGGTAAAAAAGGATTAGACTGCAGGGTGTGACACAATTACTTTAGTGTGATTCTTGAGGATGTAAGACCTAAATGTTTTACTGCCTTAATAAACCACGTAGACTCGTTTGTCTACAGCAAGATAATTGAGCTTAGCTCCTTGGAGATTAGTACTCATAAATGAAACAGGGGCTTCGTTGTTGTCATCATCCTTCTGAGTCAAGACTGCATCTAGCGATTGATCGGAGGTGAAAGTATAAAGGAAAAAGTTTCTATTGAAATTGGGACTTCACAACACCATGGCCTGGGAAATGGCAGCCTTGATATTGTTGAAGGCATCTTTTCGCTCATCATCCCACTTAAATTCGACATCTTTGCGAATAATCTTTTGTAAGGGTTTGATGATTTATGTTACCTTTCTTGTTATGGGGTGATGGAAGTTGAGCTATGGCTTTAATTATTTTCGGGTCTATGTGAATCCCTGCTTGAGATATAATGTGACCTAACATCTTACCTTCCTCGACACCGAATATAGTTTTCTTAGGGTTTAAGGATATACCATATTTCCTACACCTCTCAAAAATCTAAGTTAAGTGTTGGATGTTCTCTTCTCTATTCTTTGAATACACTGTCACATCATCTAGATACACTACCATGCATTTATTGATTAGTACCTAGAAATCTACGTCCATGGCTCTTTGGAAGGTTGCTCCTGCGTTAATTAACCCAAAAGGCATGCGCTTGTAAGAAAAGGTTCCCCATTTGGTTCAGAAAGTGGTTTTTAAACGATCTTCCTCTAAAACAAGGATTTGGTTGTATCCTGAGAAACCATCTAGTAGAGAGAAGATCTTCGAGCCTGACACGGTCTACAAGAGTTGTTCTATTGGTAGGACTAGGTAATTGTGTTTTTCTGAAGCCCTGTTGAGGTTCCTAAAATATATGCATAGGCGGATATCCCCTGACTTTTTCCTCACCAGAACAAGGTTCGCTACCCAAGCGGAATGCCTAACCTGAAAAATGATCTTGGCATCTAAAGCTTCTTTAATTCCTAATACATAAGAGATTCCAGGGATGGGTGATACTTTCAGAGCTTCTGTTGGAAAGGTTTCACTTCTGGTTTTAAAGGGATGGTGTGTTAAATGATGCAGGTATCATACGTTTTAAAATATCTATAGGACCACACGAAGACATCCTAGTATTGTCTAAATAATTTGAGGTAAGATTTCCTCTCTTCCTTAGATATAGTCTTGCCCAGATTCACATTCTTTGGACTCTCTGGGGTTCCAAGATTTATATTTTCATGCAAGGGACAAGAGCTACCAGTCTTTGCGTTTTTGGGTCCCCTAAATCGCTCTTTTAGATTAAACAGATTTTCTAGATTAGCTATCCCTCTTGGGATCGTGTGACCCTTTGATTTATCCATAGGTCATCCCATCTGAGGATCGGTTTCTGTGGACAACTCTTGGAATTCTTCATCATCAATAGCGATATCTTTGAAATTATCTTGGTTAGTTAAGAACTTTATGATTTGTTCATCTCCTTCGATGACTTTCCAATTGGAAATGTTATTAGGTACCGACAATTTGTAGAGTAGCTCCACAGTGAATCAGGATGCTTCATAATCTTCTACAGGCGACAGCCTGGAAGCGGTCGTGGCCAAGTATTCAGCAAGAATATTCTTTGTTCTGGGGATCGCAGTGATATTAAAAGCTTCAAAGTGCTCTATTAACCTATGCACCTCCTGTTGATAATTCTTCAGACCAAGAGGATTGCAATGTATAGTATTTCTTACTTGTCTAACAATAATTTCAGAGTCCCCGAAAACTTTCAGTTCTTTGATATCCAAATCTATGGCCTTCCTTAATCCTTGTACCAGAGCTTCATATTCGACAGTGTTGTTGGTACATTCGATTTCTAGCCTACAAGACAAGAAATGACATTTACCAATAGGATCGATGAGTATGCATCCTGTTCCAGACCCTTCTTGATATTTAGATCCATCAAAATAGAGGGTCCAAATTTGTGAATGGGAATCACTATTTTTGTTTCCATTATTAGTTTCTTTCTCCCTAACCTCTTGTTCCACAAGCTCTAGCGTCGATTTTTGGCAAAAGAAGGTGTCTCCTGTCGGTATCGATGATTTCTCTTGGAAAATCAATTTGGAGTTTTGGGTGAGAGGAATATC